>JBBPBX010002381.1:0-11233 GCA_038048925.1 Garcialebias charrua | reverse complement strand
TTTATAGAATTCACAGGAAAACGGGAGAAATGAGGAGCGCTGGACGAAACAGAAGGGAGGAAACAGTCTTAGATTTGGACATACAGTACTGGATTAAATAAAACATTATTCATTATAGGAAAACATAATACAGGAAAATGTGAGTACTGTACTGTGGAGAGGATGAGGACATAGAACATGTATTAATACATTGTCAAATACAGAAATGAAAGAAATCAACTGACTAACTGATATAGAATTGCTATATAATAATAGCAATTATACGCCCAATAGCATAATCTATAATAATTATAGAATTATTACAGAACATTTCAAAATCTGAAAGTACCCAAGCCTTAATACATTACTTGAAACAAACTCGATTATTTGAAAGAATACTGTATAGTTTTTATTTTTTTACATTTTTTTTAGCGTTGATCAGTCCATACTCCATGAAAAAATATAAAAGTTTAAAAAAAAAAGTCCATAAAAAATATATATATGAAATAGCGTAATGTGTATTGTATTAGTTAGAAAGAGTTAGTCATTTTGTACTGTTGGTTGAAGATTATTATTGTTTAATCAGATTGTTCGAAAAAAGGGGCAGATATAATAAGATTTATTCTTCTTTCTGCTACCTTTCATTTTTTTATATTTTGTACATTATCATTTATGGGATTGTCTTGTATTGTTTCTTTTGTAAAAACATGAACAAATTTAATAAACATAAACATAAACATAAACATACTCCACACCAGTAAGTGGCGGTAATGCACCTTTCAGTTGTTTGCCAGCCGCCAAAAAAGAAACTACGGAGAAGAAGAAGAACTGGTGTTGCGCGCCCCCTGCAGGACACCACCAGTACCCTGCTCACCGGAAGTCACGTGACTCAGCGTCTGAACGTGCCTAGCTGCTGCCGCGGCGGATCTTTTCTTTAATGTGTACTTTCTGTGCCTAACTGTCTGCTGTTTACTGTCATTATAAACATGTCAGGCAAGTCGGAGCTAAAAATCAACTCCGCGTTTGCTCAGAGGTACGAGAAGTACCGACAGAAGGAAGAGTTACAGAAGCGTAAGTGTTTACCTGCTAGCTGGTTAGCATAATGCTAACGAGCCAACGTGGGGACAAGTGTGGTTGAGTTTTAAGGTCGTGTTGAGTTTGTTGTTATCTGTTTTGTTGAGTTTGTTTTTATCTGTTTTGTTCAGTGAAGGACCGGTTCGGAGACCGAGCCGATGAGAGCAGCGACTCGTCTGAGTCCAGTTCTGATGACAGTGAAGTGGTTAGCATCTCCAGCTGATCCTCGCCCTCTGGAGGAGATTTAATGTGGTCTCTTAGTGTTTGTTTTTGTCTCGTGCAGGAGTTGGATCCTGATGTGGAGAGAGATTTTTACAGAACGTTGTCCCTGTTGAAGAAAAGAGACCCAAAGATTTATCAAGAAGATGCCAAGTTCTACTCAGAAGGTGATAAACAACTTTTAGCTTGACTCTTGATGTAATAATCTTATTATGGTGTAGACTTGATTTGAATCTGTTTTGCTCTTAGAGACATCTCACGATGATGAAAAGCCTTCAACATCCAAGAAAGACCAAGTCAAACCCATGTTCCTGAAGGACTATGAGCGTAAAGTGATACTGGAGAAGGAAGGGTGAGATAGGCTACCACAAAACATAATCTGTGCTTGAAAAAAAGTCACTTGGCCCAGGTAGCTTAAAAATAATAAATTAAGTCATTAATGTTATCTATAATTGATATCACCGTAACGGTGTGTGCTACTTTGGCTACATTCTGGGTATTTTTTAGTTATTTTAAGTAAAAATAACATAATTTGGTCTTGGGTTGACTGTTTCCACGTTGTGTTGGCTCAGTTACAAATTAAGGAAATTTGTTTTTTGGTTGCAGGGGTCTAAACAGTGTCAAAACTTCCAGTTAATGTCTTGTGGTTTTCAACTTACCAGTAGTCCGGTTTCTCAGTGACTCTGGACCTTATGCTGCTCCTGCTTTCAGGCCTTTAAGAGAGTATTTTTGGTTGTGCGCTGGTATCATTAACAGCAAAGTTGTAAAGGAAAAATCAACCAAATTTCAGAGCATTCAGCACAGTCAGATTGCAACAACCTAATACATGTATCCTGCTTCTATCAGCATCCGGCTAACACTGGAAAAACACTTCGCAGTTTCCAAAATACAAAAGTGACCTGGTTTAACCTATGAATAAGATTAATATAATTTATTTAATTTGCTTGGAACTCTTGAGAAACACTTAAAAAGGAAATTGATTTGCTTGTGTTGAGTGAAAACTGATTTGAATTTAATCTTATGGGTTACTTCTTAAGTGCGGATTCCATAAAAACATAAAAATCATAAACGGTTTTATACCATTTTGTGAGATTTTGTTAATTTTTCTAACGTTGCAGAGTTACACCACACATTCAAGAACAACATCTTTTCTCTGTTTATAATGTTTTTGATGTTATGTTAAAATATATTTTTATACGGACTTGGTACTTTTCACTCGCAGCTTCAAAATTCCAACAAATGCAGAAAAATGTAAAGATAGAACGTTGTAGTTCGACAAGATTTCTGCAGGAAAATAACTGCTTTGAATAAAATACAGGTAGTCCTCGACTTACGACGTAGATCCGTTCCTACGTTGCGTCGTAAACCGATTTTCAACATAAGTCGGAATATACGTACATACTGCACCATACACATGTACAGGTAGTCCCCGACTTACGAGCGAGTTCCGTTCCTGCGAGTTGCTCGTAACACGAAAATTCGTAAGTTGGAACACGAAGCACGTGTTCTCGTAAGTCCGGATTTTCGCTCGTAAGTTGGAACATTTATGCTAGCGCTACTACGAACACTCGTTTTTCATCAAAAAGTTCATATTAGTTCATAAACATGGTCGGAAACGTGTTTCCAAACGATTAGCTAACACACTTTCATCTAAAAACACAAAAAAGTGCTGTATTTTTTACAAATTTACTTCTCTTTCGCCAGCTCATAAGTCCGGGACCTCGTATGTAAGAGCGCTCGTAACTCGGGGACTACCTGTACAGTACTGTATTACCAAGCACTTAGCCTATCCTAACACTGTACCCTACATAATTATCAAAAAACACATACGCTTGGGAGCCATAATGAAGTGAAAAAAGAGTTAATGGCCCACTAGGATGCTGTTGACGCCGTTCTCCTCGGTCCATCCGCTGTACCTGTATTTCGTTTTCCGTTTACGACGTAAAACCGCGTTCACAGTACAGTATTCCTCCGCTGCACCGCGTACAGTACAATATTTTCCGCCGCTCCACCGCTTAGAAGTACAATATTTTCCTCCGCCGCTACGTTTACGACATAAAACCGGTCCATCCGCCGTATTCCGCATTCCGTTTACGACGTAAAACTGCGTAACTCGGCTTTTCAGTTTAAATTATTTTTTATTTATTTATTTATGGGAGATACGTCGTAACTCGAGACCATCGTAACCCGAGGACTACCTGTACACATTTTTTCATTTAATTCATAATTAGTTTTTAAGCACCCGACCCCGGATAAGCGGAAGAAGATGGATGGATGGATGGATAGTTTTTAAGCATTCATTTCTTCAGATTACTGGTATTTGTCCATATTTATAATGTAAGAAAACAGGAAGCAGCTGAAGTATCAATATTTTCTTCCACGTTTCAGTAAATATGAAGATGATGACGAAGACGACAGTGAGGATGAGGAAGCTGCCAAGAGAAGAGAGGTTGGCAAACTTTTCCATGTGAGCGGTAATGTTTTTTAAACTCCAGTAAAGCATCGATTAATCACCGTTGTTCCTCCTTTGAAGAGAATGGCCTCTCCCAGCTACGTCCAGGAGCAGAAGCAGCTGAAAGAGAGGTCAGCTGAAGCGCCCTGGACACGTCCTGTCCTCGTACTTAAACACTTATTTAAAAAATATATATATTTTAACTTAAACTAAAAAAAAAAATTCCTGCAGCTTCCGCAAGTTTGTCCAGGACAGTGACGAAGACGTAGAGGAAGATGAAGGATCGAACCTGCTGACTAGGAGGATCAAAACCCAAGAAGAGAAGGTGAGGAAACCACGAGTCGTCGCTGCTGCTCAGATTTAACGTGACGTGTTGCGCGTTCACGATAAAGCGTCCGGTGTCTGTTGCAGGATAAAGAAGAGGCCGATTATCTGGACTGGCTCAAAGGCCAGGCTGAGCTGGACGGTCCCGAGGAGGTGAAGGACATGGTGAGCTGGTTCTACTGCCACGAGCGCATTTTAATTAGAAAATAAAATCTTTCTAACCAGAAGACTTTGTGTTGAAACAGAAATACTTAAGAGACTACTGGAATGACCCGGCGCTGGAGGAGAAGGAGCGATTCCTCAGAGATTACATGCTCAACAAGGGCTTCCTGGATGAAGAGGATGATGATGGCCGGTTGGCTGCTGATGTTTATTATAATTATTACGGATCCAAAGTTAAAGCGATGCTTATGCAACAACTTGTGTGTGTGCAGCATCCCGACTCACGAGGAGATCGTCCAGGATGACGTGGAGGACTCCGAAGAGGAGGGGGAGTTGTTCCTGGAGCGTCAGGAGAACTTTGAGCGAAGCTACAACTTCCGCTTCGAAGAGCCCGACGCCCACCAGCTCAAGACCTACCCCCGGAACATCGCCACGTCCGTCCGCTCCAAGGACGACCGCAGGAAGCGCAAACGGGAGGAAGTGAGGGAGCGAAAGGAAAAGGTGCGTGGAAGAAGACGTGTTGTCAAACACTAAAGTTCCAGATGATTTGTTTGTTCTGGTTGTTGACCACCTGTGTCATGACGACCATTCCAGGAGAAAGAGCAGAAGCGGGAGCAGCTGAAGCAGCTGAAGAACCTGAAGAGGAACGAGATCATGCAGAAGCTGAAGAAGCTGCAGGAGCTGACGGGCAACGAGCAGCTGGCGTTCAATCCGGCTGACCTCGAGGGAGACTTTGACCCCAAACACCACGACCAGCTCATGCAGGTCAGAGCAGAAGTGTTTTACACACTTTGAACCTTCAACTGTCAGACTCTGCAGATCTGTGGTGTTTGGGTGGATATTGATCTAAATAATCTTCTTTTTGTATTTAATTTGTCGACGTGAACATTTTCACCTCCTAACGGTGCTTCACAGATTTCTCAGCAACTTTGTTAGAAATATATATATTTTTCTATAAACAAGGGAATAAAATGTTAGTAGTGCACAGATGAGACCTAATAAGTTAGTTGTAATCTTTTCTTATTGCTGTCAACAGAAACAGAAAACTAATAAAAAGATGAGCCTTAAAGTGTTTGAACATAAAGAAGGATACAAACAGAACTAAAGGTCAGACGGTTAAGACTGAAAGTACAAACTACAAGATTTGTGTTTATTAGTTTGTGACTGAGCAAAGTTTATGCTGGTGAAGATTGTCAGTCATCCAGGACATGATAAATTCAATAAGGTTCAATTATTAAGAAACAACTGGACTTTATTTGTAACAGAAGACGTTTCGCTCTTCATCCGAGGAGCTTTCTCAATTCAAAAGCAGAGTGTGGGAGTGAGGTTTTAAAGGCTGAGATTAGATATACACATACCCATGTAGATTGACAAATCACACCTCAAACCTTAACAGTAGGGGTTTCTTAAGCCTCCAATAGACCTCAGCGTACTCCCTATACGCCTCTGTACGACGTACGTACGCTGTGGCAAAAGCGTAGCCCCCGCGTAGCCCCTCGGGCACAAACACGCAAAGCTCTTTTTTTACGACCGCGTACGCTTGAGCGGTGTCTGACCATAAACTTCCCCGGCGCCGGACTGTTTTGTATGTTACACAAATGAATTAAATTCCTCTTCTTTATCGCTGATCGGGCCTTTTCTTTTGTTTTTTTGCCAAAAGTCAAGTAATCGCTTCTTCCTCCGTTCACTCGATGACTGAAATGAATGAATTCAGGTCCTACCTGGCTGCGGGAGGTTTTATATATTTCCTGGTGGGCGGTGAGCTGCAGGAAAAGCGCTCCCTGTTATTTTTATTTCTTAGAACTTTTTATAACATTTAAAGTAGAAACACCGCAGCAGAACACCGCAGCGGGCTGCTTTCATGATGAGTTCTTAAGTTTTCTGATGAGCTGTCAATCATTTCAGTAGGCGTGTCAGCAAGTGACCAATCAGCGACCTCAGTTTGTCCCCTCTGCGCGCAGCTGCAGAGGGGACAGCTGGAGCTGCTCACAGTACAACAAGGATTTGGAGCGAAAACGCGAGCATTTAAAAAAAAAAAAGAGCTATAACAGCGAACGCATGCGCACAGAATGCGCGCGCAGAGTGGCGTCCAGGTAGGACGCTCAGGTCTATTGGACCCTTTAGGGTCTTTGTTAGTCTATAATTCACAGATGAGGCCCCTCTGTTCCCATCAGGTGTGAAAACTGGCTGGGAATCAGTGAAAATCACATTATACGTTTTTGAAAGTGAAGTACAGTAATCGCTTTTTGAAAGTGGAAATCTGAGATGACCTGAGAGCAACGTTAAGCAACATTTTAACTTGCCAATGAATGTGAAGTTTTCCATTTGTTTCAGTCTTTGAGTTTGTTCTTCTAAAAGGTGAGCCCATTTTAAAGGTGAATTATTATTTCAGTTCAGTTTATATAGCCCCAAGTCACAACAGAAGTCATCTCAGGACACTGAACAGAAACATTCATATACTGTACTTAAAAGTTAATAACATTATTTATCTGAGGAGCAGACTGCTTTGAGTTTAACTTCTTCACAGACTCATCTTGATCAAGCATGAAGGTGAGAGTGGAAAGGAAAAACTCGCTCATGAGGAAGAAACATTTAGCAGAACCAGACTCAGGACAAACGGCCATCTGCTTCTACCGGCTGGAGGAACAGATACACAATGGCAGGCCAAAAATCACATGTTAAGATAGAAATAATATCAAATGAAAACTATTCAATTTTAACAATTCATTTAAGGAAATGAAGTCAATTTGTTCTTAGTAGTCTAAGCCTATAGCAGCATAACAAGCCAACCCTAACTATAGGATTTATCAAACAGGAAAGTCTTAATCCCAGTCTTAAAACTGGACAATGTGTCAGCCTCATGGACAAAAACTGGAAGTTGGTTCCACAAGAGAGGAGCCCGAGAACTGGAAGATCTTCCTCCCATTCTGCTTTTGAACCACAAGTAAACCTGCAGTCTGAGAGTGAAGTGCTCTGTTAGGAAAATATGGGTCAATAAAAATCTTGAATATAAGATGGAGTTAGGTTGTTGAGAGCTTTGTAGGTTAGAAGTAAGATTTTGAATTCAATTCTGTATTTGACAAGGAACCAGTGGAGAGAAGTTAAAACTGGAGAGATGTGATCTCTCCCAGTAACTCCAGTTAAGACTGGCAGCAGCATTTTGGATCAACTTAAGACTTTTTAAAGAAGAATTTGGACACTCAGATAATAAACCATTACAATAGTCCAGTCTAGATGTGACAAATGTATGAACGAGTTTTTCTGCATTCTTTTTAGATGTTTCTAATGTTAGTGATATTACACAGGTGGAAAAAGACAGTTCTAGTAACATTTTTACTGTGGTGGATAAAAGACGTGTCCTGCTCAAAAATAACACCAAGATTTTTAACATTAGAGCTGGAGGACAGATTAATGTCATGAAAGGAGGAAGAAAGACTGAAAAATGTATTCCTAAGATGCTCAGGTTCAAAAACTAAAACCTCAGTCTTTATCTCAAAACAAATGTGCAGTATTTAATTCTCGGCTCCTTTAACACATTTGTGTTTGCAGAAGTTCTTTGGCAATGAGTATTATGGAGAAGAGGAAGAGGAGAAGCCTCAGTTTGAGGATGATGATGATCAGGAGGGTGAGCTGACGCTCTTTTTAAATTGTTGTCTTTGAGCCGTGTCGTGATGGTCTGCAGCGACACGTTGTTTTCTTGTTTCCATCAGAGCACTGGAACTGGGACACTTGGACTGGAGAGGAACAGGAGGAAGACTATGGTGAAGAGGAGTATGATGGAGGAGTTTACTCTGGACCCCACTGCGAGGATGAAGGCTTCATCGTAGGCTGACTCGTTGGCTGCAGCTTGTTTTGTGTTTTCTGTGCAGTGCTTCAGCGTTCGTTGTGTTTCTGTAGATGGATGCAGACTATGACCCGAGCCAGCACACGACCTCCAAGAAGAAGAGAAAGATCAAAAAGGAGGACTTGCCTCAAATGGGCAAGAAGAGGAAGAAATCCCTGTTTGCAGAGGTCATCACCAAAAACAAGCCAGTGTTTGACCCCCGTAAGTCTCAGGAAACGAGCGACTCGTGTTTCTGTACGAGTCCCGGTACGTGTCCTGATTGAGAGCTCGTTGTGTTTCAGAGGAGAAAACCTTCGAGCAGTACTTGGACGAGTACTACAAGTTGGACTATGAGGACGTCATCGACGACCTTCCCTGCAGGTTTCGCTACAGGCAGGTGGTGCCCAACGACTTCGGCCTGACCACAGACGAGGTAACGAGTCCCGCACCCGTCAGTTGTTCAGGTCCTGCGCTGTAAACGTGCTGCAGATACCAACATGTAACGATCAGGCCAGAAGCACGTCTGTGACGGGAACGAACCTTTTGGTGTCGAGGTTTATAACATAACAGTTTCAAAAACACACGGCATCTCATTCTTGTAGGTAGTCACCAAGACATTGTAAAAGGAGTTTCTGGTAACACAACAATCTGCCTATGCACCAGAGCAGTGACCCCCATCAGTTTTAACGTAGCGCTGATTTGAAACAAACTTTTCAACGAGCAGAGCTGACGACAGGTGCAGTGGTGAAAGAACGACAAGTTTAAAAAGAGCTAACCATCAAGAAATTATATTTTGTGCTTTTACTTTAGTCTGGTAATTTCCAGGGATGCACTGATCCTCTTTTTCTCACTTCCAATACCGATCGATATTTGAGGTTTAGTATCGGCCCATACCGATCTGATACAACTTACATTAAAAGTGACATGGGGAAACGCCGGAGCTCCAGATGTCTGGTGTGAAACTTAAAGGAGACCAAGATGGTGTAGTGGTTAGGGCGTTTGACTTGGGACCCGAAGGACGCGGGTTCGCGTCCCGGCCACTACACACCTTGGGGTGTCTATGAGTGCACACCTATTTCTCCAGCTCCCCGAGCGCTTTCTATGGCTGCTCACTGCACCACCTGGTAGGTGGTTGGGTTAAATGCAGAGACGAATTTCGTCTGTGTATGGGAAACATACGCAGATGACAGGAATAGACAATTATTATTATTATAATTATATATATATGCTCCTTTCAGCAAATTTTTGAAAGTACAGAGCTATATCTCAAGTCTCTCTCTGGTGTAAGAAAGCAACTCTCACCTGAAGAAGCAATGCTTTTGGAATGTGGAGGGTATTTGTGGGGGGAGTATGGTTCTCAGTGTGGGGGAGTGATCCTTTGTTTTGCCCTACTGGAGGTGATATGCTGGAGAAGAAAGGAAGGAATGTTTACTATTCAAACCCACAAACAAAGACCTCCAGCCCCAGGGGCCCAAACACCTAATGGAAGGTGAATACTTTAAAATTGTCATTTGACAAACTCACAGTAGTTATAATAGTAGTCTGAATTTCCTGGGTTTTCCAGTGTTAACCATAGATATCATATATAACACTAGATACCCCATAGCCTGCTCAGTGGCAGGATTTAGGGCGGCCATCTTGGAGTTGTCACCCTCGAACCTTGCTGCACCAAAACAACAGAGATGCCTCCGCATTGCTCGGCTTATTCGTGTTCAAATCGGAAAACTGTTGATGTCAGGGACCGGGGGATAACTTTTCACAAGTAAGATGAACATATTATTGTTAGTATTTTGTGAATGTAATATTACTGTACTGTATTTATGCCCACCATACAGTATATATGTATGCTGTATATATATGTCAGAGTCAGAGAGTCAGAGAGAATTTATTGTCATTTGCACCGCATGTAGTACATGTGTTGAAAACGAGATTATGTACACAGGGTCCCAGTTACATCCAACAACAAATGCAAGAGAAATAATAATAATAATAATAATAAACTTTATTTGTATAGCACCTTCCAACAATGCCTTGCATTGACCAAGGTGCTTAACAGGATAAAAGGATGAAAAAACTGGAACAATAAATCAATGAAAATAGAATAAGAAACAACAGCAATAAAAGAAGGCAATGGAAATAAAAAATTCTACAAACTAAAACTTTTTGAACAAGAGGAAATAAAAAGGCAATGTAGATTAAAAAATGTTACATATTAAAATACCAAAAGTAATAACAGTTGCACACTGGAAGCTTAATTGAACTAGAGGAAATAAAAAGGCAATGGAAATAAAAAATGCTACATACTAAAATACCAAAAGTAATAAAAGTTACACACTGAAAGCTTATACAATAATAACATCTAGGATTAACTAAGAGAGACATCACATCAGCTAGTAATACACTAAGCCCTAATGTAGTAGAAAAACATCATTATAAACAGCAGCACGAACATGAGCAGATGGTCACAGATGAACGCAGCAACAAGAAACAGATCAGTACAGTATCAGTATGATGTGACATTTTGCAGTGTTTATTCTTATTATTTATTTATTCATGAGTCTGACAGCCTCAGGGTAGAAGCTGTTTCTCAGTCTAGTGGTTCTACATTTGATGCTCCTCAACCTCCGTCCCGAGGGGAGTGGTGCAAAGAGTGAGTGTGCTGGGTGAGTGAGGTCTTTCATGATGCAGGTGGCTCTTTTTCTGCATCTGGAGGTGTAAATGTCTGTGATGGTGGGGAGACTGACTCCCACAGACTTCTGTGCAGCCTTCACCACTCTCTGCAGAGCTTTTCTCTCTGCAACTGTGCAGCCTCCATGCCACACATTGATACTGGAGCACAGGACGCTCTCCACTGCACACCTGTAGAACGAGGTGAGGACTGGGCTTCTCAGACCGGCTCGTCTCAGCCGTCTGAGGAAGTAGAGTCTCTGATGACCTTTCTTGATCAGGCTGGTGGTGTTATTGCTCCAGCTGAGGTTATCATTCAAGTGTACACCCAGGTATTTGTAGCTGGAGACCACCTCCACCGCAGATCCACCTATATACAGTGGGGTGTGGGTGTGTTTGTTCCTTCTGAAGTCCACAATCATCTCCTTCGTCTTCTTCACATTCATGTGAAGGTTGTTCTCTTTGCACCAGCTCTCCAGATGTTCCACCTCCTGTCTGTAGCTGGATTCATCATTATCTGTGATGCATCCCAC
>JBBPBX010002380.1:68725-91271 GCA_038048925.1 Garcialebias charrua | reverse complement strand
CAGTCTAGGTCCTCAAACTTATAGTGCCCTACCTGTAGACAGGTTTCACGACACTGAAAGGGACTCAATGGAGCTCCCCAAAGGACAAGAACCCCTCTCAATTGCTTCACAGATTGAACAGGTGGTCGCTCAAGCCGACGCCCTGAAAACTGATGAAGAAAGGGACAAACTTCGCAAAGTTCTTTTAACGTATGAGAAATCATTCTCAGCTGACTCGATGGATTGTGGGTTGACCACGCTCCACACAGTGAGCATCCCAACCCCGCCTAATGCTCCCCCTGCATTTGTCAGACAGTACAAGATTCCTCTGGCAGCACATCAACCTATCAGAGAAATCATTAATGACCTGTTAGAAAAAGGTATCATCCGATACTGTAACAGCACTTACTCTGCGCCTTTATGGCCGGTGTTAAAACCAAATGGTAAGTGGAGACTCACTATAGACTACCGAAAGCTAAACAAACAAGTTCCCTTATCCAGATGGCCTATGACGCAACTCCAACAGGAACTGCCCAAGGTCACCAATGGTAAGTACTTCTCGACCCTCGACGTCGCCTCTGGTTTTTGGACCATCCCTGTGCGCGCCGAGGACCAGTACAAACTAGCTTTCACTTTTGGTGGCCGTCAATACACCTTTAACAGGTGTCCCTTTGGCTACGCTAACTCACCTGCAGAGTTCAACATCTTCTTGAACAAAGCATGTCCAGACGCCCACGAGCGTGGAACACTGATCTACGTGGACGATGTCCTTTTGAGGCAGCCAACACTGGACTCACATTTGGCTGAGATCGACCACGTTCTGAATCAGCTGACAACTGCTGGTGCTAAGATATCACTGTCAAAATGCCAATGGTGCAGAACCAAAGTGGACTACGTTGGCCTACTTGTAGGTCCTGACGGAGTACAACCACAGCTGACTCGCACCCAAGGCCTCGACAATCTCAAAGTCCCCACCAATCTCAAAGAACTACAAAGTTTTCTGGGCGTGTGTAACTACTCGAACCAGTTCATCGAAAACTATGCGGACCTTGCGAAACCACTGACTGAACTCCTTAAAAAAGACGTACCATTTGTTTGGACTGACAAACAGCAACAGGCAATGGACGCTCTTATAAACAGGATCAAGTCAGCCCCTTGTTTAGTCTACCCAGACTACAACAAAGAGTTTTACTTGGAAGTGGGCTTCTCAGCTCATTGCATAAGTGCAGGTCTGTACCAGATACACGACAGAGACAAACGTGTAGTAGCCTACGCCAGCAAAACGATGGCAGGCCCCGAGTTGAGATTCTCAGACTGTGAGAAAGCTTTACTGACCACAGTGTGGGCAGTTAAACATTTCTCCAGCTACATTGGTGGACAGAAAATCATTGTGGAAACACAACACCAGCCAGTGACCTTTCTTAACAGTGAACGCATCAGAGATGGTGTGGTGACAAACTCACGTGTTGCAACGTGGCTCATGGCGCTTCAAAGTTTTAACCTAGACATACGTTATGGTCAAAACAAGAAGTCACATCTGGGGACGGACTTGGCAATCTGCCAGAAGTGTACACAAGATGTACCAGCCACCCAGCCGCCGGTTGAGGTAAACCCCCAGTAACTGAAGACCCGAATCACCACTTCTTTGATGACAATATCTGCAAAGATATGACAACATTGTACGTGGATGGATCTTCATTCCTCCGCGACAAGATCTGCAGAGCAGGTGTTGGAGGGGTCCTCCTCCAAAACCAAGAGCAGATAACTTTCAGCTACAAATTAGGATCTCAGACTTCTCAGTACGCTGAGATTGCAGGAATCCTAATAGCTCTCCAGATGGTAGTAGAACGCTCTATCAAGACGCTAGTCATCTGCACTGACTCTAACTATGCTCGTTTGAGTTTCGCTTGTCACCTCGCTGTGTGGAAACAGAACGGTTTCCTAACAAGCGACAGAAAAGTGGTCAAACACAAAGAGCTTTTCATAGCGTGTGATCACTTGGTGACATCACATGACTTACAGATCTACTGGAAGAAAGTTCCGGGGCATTCTAGAGTCCCAGGCGATGACAAGCATTACAATGACATTGCAGATTCCTTAGCCAAAGAAGGAGCCGACGAAGGTCCTCTATGGTCCTTCGACCCCTCCTGGTTAATCAAGACTCTGTCAATACAACCTACGGTCAGGGTTATGGCAGTCACACGTGCCCAGGCCGCAGCCAGACCTGCTGACAACGCAGTCTCTGTACGACCTGCACTGACTGACCCAGACATCATCCAACTACAGAAGTCGGATCCTGCTATCAACTCCATGATACTGTACCTGACTGATCCGAACAAAAATAGTCCGTCTAAAGACGACCTGGATTCCGATCCAGACCTTAAGGTCCTCTATCAGCTGCGCAAACAGCTAAAACTAATCAAGGGCATCTTAACTTTCGCTCATGGACCAACGTCCTCACCTGTGTTCGTGGTTCCCCATGACCAAAGGGGGGTGATGTTAGTTCATGCCCATGATCTCCCGTCCGCAGGACACAAAGGAGATAAAGCCACGCTGACGGCATTAAAACAAATTGCCTATTGGCCTGGAATGAAAAAGGATGTCAAGGACTACATTGAAGGGTGCGTGGTCTGTGGCCAGTTTCAGCCAACCAGACCACTTCACAGAGCACCACTGCAAAGCAGAGGCATTGCATTCCCATGGTCTGACCTCCAGATCGACTGGGTTGGACCACTCACTAAGAGCTCTAGAGGAAATAAATATTTTCTCACGGTAACCTGTGCATTCACCAAATGGGTAGAATGCCTACCAGCTCCTAACGACACAGCACAAACTACTGCTATGTTGTTAATGAATCATATATTCTCAAGGTTTGGACTTCCCCTTAGGGTGAACTCAGACCAAGGTACACACTTCACAGGTGAAGTGATGAAAGAACTGTGGAAGACGCTAGGCGTCAAGGCCAACTTTCATGTCGGCTACCACCCACAGGCTTCAGGCCAAGTAGAGAGAGCAAACAGAACTGTGGTGAGTATTTTGAAGAAATACGTGGCTGCAAACCACAAGGACTGGGACGTGAAACTCCCTCTGGTCCTCATGGCCATAAGAGCCACTCCACACACATCAACTGGCATCTCTCCCTTCGAGATGATGACCGGTCGACAAATGACTCTCCCTCTACACCTGTTGTACCAACCAGGCGACGCCGCCATGGCGACAGCCTACACCACACAACAATACATGAAAGATTTGAATGTACACCTCAGAAACACTTTTGCTTTCGCCCAGAAAAACCTGGAAAAATCCGCTGAAGGACGTAAGGCGTACTACGACCAGAAGGCCTCTCACAATGAACTCCAAGTGGGAGACAGAGTCTGGTACTATACGTTCGCCCCAGCAACCGGGAAAGGAGGGTCCGAGACCGGAACTCTCGCCCGCAAACTAATGCCCAGGTGGACTGGACCTCATCTGATAACAGACAAAGTGTCCTCAGTCGTCTACGAAATCAAAATCAGCAAAGGCCGCAAAGAGCCAATTGCTAAATGGGTACATCGAAATCAGATCAAACCTTACAAGGCGTTCAATGAATCCACAAAAGACAAAGATCTCACAAACACACCGACTTCATGGGATAATAAGGTCGTCCAAACACAAGTTAGTAAATAAACTAATCAGGTTTAAACTACCGTATTTCCCACCCTATAAGTCGCATTGTCCAATTTGAACTTAGAAACGCTAAGCCTAAAACCCACAACAAAACACTAACCTTAACAACAGTTTAAATCCACGAGATTTAATTTGACCTCGGTCATAAAGTTGAGACCTGTTTTTCTTGTGTGTTGCACTTTGGAATCTGACGACAAGAGTGTGTCGAAGCAGTGAAACGTTGTTTCCTTGTTGTTTAGTCATTACTGTTGTCATTAGTTGAGATATTGTTTTGGTTCTGAACACTCCCAGCCAAAAAGGTTTTGTATTAACATTGGTTAATGAATGATATGGATTTAACTATGCCAACATGCAGTTCGTTTTGTTAAATCTCAATCGTCGAAGAGTCAATGTAGTTTAAAGCTACTCAAGGTACAATAAACTACACTGGTCTCACAATTTCTAAATTGAACCGATTCGATCGTTTCTATTCTAGATTGTCTATTCATTTTGATGAGTCTCGCCATAGACTTCAAAATTTATTAGGAATACCAAATCCTACGTCGTTCGTCTAAAAGACAACAGACATTTAGATCAAACTATATTTCATTTTTATTTTAGTTTAACCTAAACTAAGTAATGAATGGAGGAATAGTTTGGAATTAGAGGCCTTCGTTACAGAAGCCCTCCAAAATTTTATAGGTACAAATCCCTATATCTAATTTACAGAATTGATCCACCCCTTAATTGGTAATTGTAGCTGATCTAAACCATGATAGCTTACATACCAGGTGCATATAGGTAAGGCTTAATGTAAAATCCCAATCATAAGCCCACCTAAAACCACATAAATGCATGACACATAGAACCAGAGTGGCACGGACTGGAAACCAACCAGCCTTCAACCTTCGATGTGGGGACATGCTACTTCAACGTTGGTCTTCAACCTTCATCCAAGGGTCGCCTCCTCTGCGTCAATCGAGGGATCCCCTCTACATGCTGATAAAAACAATTGTTGCTGATCAATCAACAAAACTAATCGTTGTGGATTTACTGCTGTGGAATTACCGCTGTGGATTATAAGACTTTGCTTTCCAAGGGATCACAGACTTTGTTTGCCAAGAGTTAACAGACTCAGTTTTCCAAGGGATTAAAAGCTTTTCGCAATGGGATTACCTCCGAACAGTATGGAATTTCAAAAAACTTTATGGGATTATAATTTTTGATTTTTTCTTTTCCACTTGCTGGATTACTTCAAGATCAAAGACAGTTCAAGGTTTCCTTTCGTGTTGGACCCCATCCCCAAGGACTGGCGATGGCTTCCAAAAGGGGGGAGATGTAGTGGACCTACCCAGGGTCAAATTAAGGTTTTTGAACTGTCCAGTGATGACCTTTACTGACCTCTCAGTAAAGCAAGACATTTACTACAAAATCATTCATTAAACTGTAATCTGATAAATATAGTCACCAAAAGAGACTATTTCTATCTTTGATTTTAGGCTGATGTGATCAAAAGAATAACTTTTGTCATTTTCATGATGTGTGCTTTTAAGCTGTGTTATTCTGTGAGAGTTAAACTGTGTTTCACTGCTGTGTCAAAGGTGCAATTAAGTCATCCAGAGACTTCTTTTAATTTTGTTAATTCAAATGTTATCAAATGAATAATTTTATTTGTAAGAGCATCAGTACATTTTAATGTCAGATAAATCAAATACTCTGCTTAATTCAAAATGTTGTACATGGAGGATTTCTCCTCTCCTCTCGAACTTGCATGTGAAGATAAAAGGAACACTTTATCTCATTCATTTTAGCTTGAGCTCAGGACAATCTAGACACCCAGAGACTTTTGTTTTTGTCCTATTTAATAATCAAGCTATTATCATTAATAGGTCCCATATGTTATGCTCTGATGACGTTTGTTTATTCATACAACAATGTTGGTAATGAGTTAAGAAAGTTCTAAATCTGCTGTATCATGAAACTGGCGTCTTAAACTAACTTTCTTATCCTTTCTGACATTTTTAATCTAACTTATGCCTCCTCTCAGTGGCTTCTGGCCTAACAGACCGAATGAGAAAGAGCTACGTCTTTCTAGGTCAAGTTAGCCTTAAAAGAGCTCTGACTTCCTGTTTTCCTTAGAGTTTGCTGAGGTCCTCAACCCCTGATGAGGTTCCCCAAAGAACTGATGATCGTCTGGTCAACACGCTAATGACCATGTCATTCAGTTAAAGACTTATAACATGCCAAGTTATAAGCCATCTTCAACAGCTGAAAAGCTCTCTTTTATTGACATTCCTTTAAGGAACGTCTTATCTTGAAACAACACCAGGAGCTGCCGTTACTTTCGGTTCGAGTCAAGGCGCACGTCTGGAGACGCTGAGAATGGTAAACGAACTGACCAAACTGGACCGAGGGAGACTGACCATCTTCACGAGGTAAAAGTCGTCAAATGCTTTGCCAAGGGTACCAACGTGTAGCCGAGTTCAGCCGGAGAGCTGCCATGTTTCTGGTTAAACACATCAAGATAACTCCCTGACTCTTAACTTCTTTTCCTCCATTTACTTCCTCCTAAATCTTTCCCTCTCTATCTAAGCTGGAAACTATTTTAAGCTGAAATGCCCCTCAGACTAAATATGTGTAACATCTAGTATTTATGTCTGTTGTGTTAAATCAAGTGTGCTGACGTATTTGAATTGAAAGAAAGTGAAATCATGTCAATCAAGTGTAATGGTGTTAATTTAGTTGATTTATTTTAAATAAATGATAGTGTCTCTTTGACATATCAAACTAAGTTAACGTCTTTGTCACTTAATGGCTCTGTTTATTTATCCATCATAAAGACCACAGAAATATTGGGTAAACTGAAAAAGAACAGAATCCGTGAACATTTACTATTCAATCTGAATAAGTAGATTAATTAAGGATAAAGAGGTCAGTATTAATATTGACCTCCTCATAATTCTTACAGTACAATAAACCTGCATAAAACTTGCACATTCGTTTCAGAGCTTTCCTTCAACTTTTGAACCGCAACAATTTGGTGATCCCGACGTTGAGAAGTTTGCAGTTTCGCCTGAAACGGAAGCCGATTGGGGGCTTCCCCCACGAGTGGCGGAGCAAGCGTGCAGCCAACTCTGGCGCCTTCTTCATTCAGGTGAGCAGATCTTCCGTTTATAACTAAATGTCTGCTATTGAAAACGCTAAATTTACCTTGGCTGTATACTGGTTCTGTCTACGGGTGGGCAAAAATTACACCGTAGTGTAGCTACGGTCGTTTGAGTTAGCGTTAACAGTTAAATAACGTGAACCACTGTTGGTATTTCATTTGAATGTGCATTTTTTTTGCTGTTTTCGTACATGTAAGTAAAGTTGAAAGAACATAGAAGTCCACACACACAAAGGGTGAGAGTATGAGTGCCTAAGTTTGCCTTTTCCCCCTCTATGAGCTCCGGCTGGGAGACATTTTTTTTTCTATTGGGCTCCGGGGGTTGTGGGGCTGAGGCTCGATCGTGAACTCCGGGCTCTGTCGCCGTCGAGTCACAGGGCTTTCATCCAGCACACGATTCCGCCGTTTGAGAGTGCTCCGGGCGCTCCGGGGTCACAGGTTGCCGTGCGTGTGATTAGGTCACAACCGGGACTGTGATCGCTGTTAGAGTCACATTTTCCCTCCCCTTCCCAGTTGATGTTGATTGCCGTATTTTCCGGTGTATAGGTCGCAAATTCTTTTTTATTTTTTTTCTCATTTATTTTTATTTTTTACTTTACTTTCTTTTGTTTATTTATTTATTTTTCTTAGACCCTTGCGACCTGTACTCCGGAAAGTGCTGTGGGCATGCAAACTAAGGCAACAGGGAAAGATTTTTTATTTTATATATTGTTTCAGTGGGTGTATTTGCCGGCAGTAGGTCAAATTGTGAAGTCTAATAGAGACTACCACTGCTGTGCTCTGGGGTGGCATTTTTATTGGGTGTTTTAGGAGGGTGATTTAAAACAGGCAGTTTCTTGGTTGGCTACTGCAGCTGTCCATGGTCCTGGCTGGAGGTTTGCTCACTTCACCCTTGTAAAACACGTGTATAACATTATAATGTCTGACATACCTATACAAACTTGGAAAAATTGTGCCCCTGGCACATTAGGATCTGTATTACATGAGTTGTGGGTTTCATGGAGTCGGAAGGTAGCTGTCAAGAATGTTCTTGATGAGAAAAGACGTTTAGTTTCTTGGGTGAATAACATGTGTCGGTCAGGAATGTTTCCTGGTGTGGATGACCCGTCTCCATCTGCTGCTGGACTGAATAAGCTTCTTGTGCAATCAGAGAGAGCTTTGAGGTTGGCGTTAGATGAGAAGGAGAAATGTTCTGTTCTAGTGCGTAGAAAGAAAAATAAGGACTGGCAGAAGGCGGACGCCTTTAATAGGGACTGTTTGTTATTTTTGGATGAAATGTGCAAAATCCTAGGTAGGCAGAAACCTGCTCTGAGAAGTATGCACAAAACAGTTTCACAGAAACAAGTAGTTGGCTTGCAATCAGATTTATGGCCGTTTGCAGATAAGACCTTGGTGCCTGGTACTGCAGAACTCCCTATTAAAGCCGGTGCTGCCCTCGTACCAGGAACAGAGACATGCCTTGAAACTGAACGGCCTTGTGCTCCCCCTCCGCCTCCTCTTTGCCCCGCTCCCCCTCCTCCTCCTCGTCCTCCCCCGTATGCACCTGTGGGCTTAACTCCACACAATCAGATGCCATTGTCGGAGCTATCATCCATAAATCTGGCTGAGCTCTCATTGGGTTCTGAACACACTAGATCCAGCTCAGACTTGCTTCTCGTTACAGGAGGTATTTTACAGACAAAATCAGCTGAAAATAGGAACGTGGTGCAAGACCATGTGCAAACATTGATGGGTGGTATTCACACCACTCCTGGCTCTGTGGGTGAACAAAGGGGAGGTGATGTGTTTCGTCCACCGTCCTCTGATGCTTCTTTCAGCGTGACATCTTTGGGGGCTTCATATGACTCCGTGCCACTGACCTGTCCTGGTCCAACTGCTTGTCCTGACCTCAGGCCTCCTGCCACAACTTTTGATAAGGTCACTGGCTGGCAGCGAGGAAATTCAGGTCGATTAAATAGAATTGCTGATAATGTTCACACATGCCTTGACGCAGCGCCTCCTGCTCAATTCATGTTACCTCTCGTTTCTTCCACCACAGCTGAGGGAGTCCGCAAACAGACTTACACGCCTTTTAGTTTGCAGGATACTGAGTTGATCCGTCAGCGTTTGCCTGATATCCAGAAAGGAGGTTCGGCTTGGATCCGCGCTTTTCTGGAGGCTTGCGCCGGAATTGTGCCATGTCTGGGTGATTGGAGGAGGGTTTTCACAGCATGCACGTCGTTTGGTAGTTTGACTGAAATAGAACAGGCTGCTGGGACTAAATTGGACCCAGACAGTGACACACTGCACGACCACGTTCAAATTTTATGGCCAATTATACGAGAGAAATATCCGACGTCTATGAAATCTTCAGACTTGTGTGAGATTCCTCCGGCTGTTACAGAACGGGGCACGACCTACTTATCTAGAGTAAAACTCTTGTGGGAAAATAGAACTGGAAATGATCCAACGATTGATCCTACGACTCAACTGTTGTTCAGAGGAGCTGTAGAGAGCTCTCTGTCTGATGATGTTAAGAAGAGCTTGGCGTCTGTTGTTGGCCTGACAAAGATGGATTATGATTTATGGGCAGCCCACATTGTTCATTTTATTGATCAATCTTTTGATAAGAGGGAGTCTGATGACAGGGAATTGAAATCCCTTGAAACTCAATTAGCTAAGGCCCAATTGAAAGACATACGTGACAAACTTAATGTCACAAAGGTGAATGCGATTCAGATGCCCCAGGTTCAGGGTCCTTCTACATCACATAAGTCAAAGTGCCGGCCCGCGGGCCAGATCCGGCCCGTGAAACAATTATTTATGGCCCTTTGGATGATATTTAATAACTATTAGATCCGGCCCGCAAGCCACAGCTGCCCGCTGGTGTTTTGTACACGGCACGGAGTCGAACAAACTATGGAATGGATTTTCGGAACGGAGTCGTGTCTCATGAACCCAGAGTAATGAGACCCGCCTCAAATTCAGGAAATCCATTCCATAGTTTGCAGCCAGCAGCTCCAACGTGCAGACTCGGTGAGTAACATTTTAGCTAACAGTTAGCCAACTGTTCATCGTAACATGTCCGCTGTGTGGATGTATTTTACACTAAATACCATAAGACAGCAACGTGCAAGGTCTGCAGAGCCACAGCGCCACTTTAAACCGCGCTCCAGTTAGTTGAGCGAGACGACACTCTCGCTGAACCGAGCAGCAGGACCCAGCCGCGCGTCCCGGTCTCGGATCATTCAGCCTGTCCCTCATTCGAGCTCATGTCTTCAGCTGTGTTTTTTTTCTTGCTCAACCGCGTCTACACCGACCTGATAATCTCGTAGGAGGGACAATACTCCCAGACTGAACAATAAAAACACACAGCTGAAGCAGAGAAGTTGCTGAACTTCATCATAATTAATGACCAACAGCTATCAGCTGTAGAAAATGAAGGATTTCACAGCTTCATACTTGCAGCCAACAGTAAACAATCATAAAAAAGTACAGTATATTAATAAAAAGTCACAAGACAGCTGTATGCCTAATCATTCAACCTTTATTTAGGCAGGTAGCTCGTGAAGTCACTTCAGCTTGCACAAGTGGCTTCATTATTCATCAGCAGTCAGAGCAGAGATCAACTTTCAGCTACATTTGCACCCCTCCTCTAAAATGGCTAAACGTAAGGTGGACACAGAGAACAGGGGTTTCAAGCCAGGTGGGAGGCAGACTACATGTTCATGGAGGTAATCAATCCTGAGGACTTCCTCAGCTCAGAGCCTAACCCCAAACATTGATGAACTTGTACAAAAGATGAGGCACCTCCAAGTATCAGCCTCAGATAAGTGAGCATCACAGAGCAGTAACACATTTTCAGTTTTTAATTCAGTTAAATTTTTACATTTGTTTCTACAAGACGTGATTTTTCTTTGAAGGAAGTATTGTTTTGGCTGTGTGCCATAGATTTTTGTATTTTATTTTATTGTATTTTATTTATTTATATTTACTTTTCAGTTGAATGGACTCGGGGACAGAGCCATGAGAAAGAATACAACTGATTTGATTTATTTTCTTATTTTCCTATTTGAAAGTGGTGATCAGAAGGATCATAGAGCTGCACAATAATGCATTTTCAGTTTATAATGCATGCACTTTTATTCATGCATTTATCTTGATATTAAGAAACATATATATATATATTTTTAAACAATTTAATTTTTTGCTGTTTGCCTGTTAAAAAATGTTTTCACTTGAAATTACTGACAGATCCATAAGAAAATATTGTTTTATTAATTTAATCCTTAAATAATAGACAGTCTGTTAGGTCTTGGTTCAACAGGCTATGTGAAATCATTTCAATATGAACATTGAACCAGTCCGGCCCTTGGCTTGTAGCAATTTTTTTTTTTTGGCCCTTGGTGTATTTGACTCTGACACCCCTGTTCTACATCATCTGATGATTCATATCAACAGAGACCTCTGAGCCCATCCGCATCCTGGCGCAGGGGTCGTAACAAACGTCCGAGGGGCAACCCTCAACCCACGGACAGGTGCCACAGGTGTAACGGGTGGGACATTGGTATTTTCAATGTCCGACCAAACAGGATTTATCGAGACAGGAGGTGACGCCAGCTCGTTATCCACATGACGTATATCCACCACCACCAGATCATACTCCACATGGCCCTATGCCGGGAGCCAATAATCAGGCCCCAGGCCAATATCCTATCCAATAGGGGTGCCCTGGTCCGGCAGTAGGTGGCGTCTTGTATCCAGAACCTTTGGTATCGTTAACCATTAACGGCCGAAATCACATGTGTATGGTTGATACAGGCGCCAGGTATTCGTCAGTTAACACGTCACTCCCACGATCAAAGAATACCGTACCTGTTGTTGGATTCTCGGGCAAGCCAGAGGAGTGGCCGCTATCTTGTTACGTACCATGCGTGTGGAATAATCTGCGCTTTGAACACTCCTTCCTGATTTCTGACACATGTCCAGTGAACTTGATTGGACGAGACATTCTGTGTGATCAGAACGTGACTTTGATGATGAGTCCTGACAACGTCCAGCTGAGTTTTCCTGATGGAACTGTTCAGTACTGTGCTACAGTGAAAAGCTCCATTCATCAGATGCTCCAGGTTGAAGGGACTTCTGCTGAGTCTGGTCCAGCCGAACTTCAAGCTGAAGTTTGGTGGGGAGCAGTTCCTGACTTTACAACTACGCTCTTGTACGACACACTGCAGAGCTGGAACGCCTGGATTAATGTCATAAGATCTTATGACACGCCTCCTGATGTGGCACATTGCACGCTGAACTATGACCTTTGTGGTGATGGGGACTACGATGTGCTCTGGACAGGACTGCTTGAACATTGTCAAGAGACTGGTGAATTTCCAGTGGCTGAAATCATGGACATTTATGTGGCCCCGGAGGGAGTGGTGGCAGGCGTGAAATTGCCCGCAACGTTACTGCAACTGTATATGCTTGGCGATGTATCAGCTCCACATGTGTCATTGATGGTTGTATCTGGTGCCGATGCGAAGAATTTAGGTCCTGTGATGAGACGCTGTCTGGCTGTAAGGGAATGGGTGCCTACACAAAATCCACACTTACACTATTCTCCAGAAACTGATACTTACAGGATCACACACAGATCATTCACATTATTGTTACCTGAGAAACATTCTCTGCCTAGATCACATGGCGGAGAAAACACAGACCATGTTGATACGGACAAACTGTTAGCCAGTTTGCCTGATACACTTTGGGCCAGGAGTTCTACAGATGTGGGCCTGCTGAGTGTCAACCCTGTCTCGATCGTCCTGAAGCCAGGCACGATTCCAATCTATAAACATCAATATCGACTCCGACAGGAGCAGATTGACGGTATAGAGCAAACTATTAAGGGTTTGCTGGAAGCTGGTGTGTTGCAGCCTACTGTTTCGAGCTGGAACACACCTCTACACCCGGTACCAAAAGCTGATAAATCTCATTACCGTTTAGTTCATGATTTGAGGCCTATAAATAAGGTTGTTGTTCCATCTAATTATGGTACTCCAAATCCTTATGTTATGATGAATGCTATTCAGCCTGAACACAAGTTTTTTACTTGTATTGACCTGGCGAACGCGTTCTTTTGTGTGCCTCTGGACGCTGGATCAAGGGATCTGTTTGCATTTACCTTTAAGGGGAAACAATTCACGTACAGTAGATTACCTCAGGGTTTCGTGGATTCGCCCTCTTTGTTCAATCATGTATTGAAGCAAGTCCTTACTGATTTGCCTTTGCCACCAGGAGTGGTTTTAATCCAATACGTCGATGATATTCTGATAGCAGCTCCGACTTCAGAAGCTATTATGCACGCATCTGAAGCTGTGCTTCGACATCTAGCCCAGTGTGGTTTTAAAGTGTCAAAACACAAATTACAGGTGGGTCGTTCAAAAGTTCAGTTTTTGGGTAGGCTCATCTCTGGCTCTGGCCTGCAACTGACACCATCTCAGAAAAGCTCCATTTTAAATCATTCTAAACCAGCAAATGTTAGGATGATGTTAAAATTTTTGGGGCTGATCAATTACAGTAAGAACTTCATTCCTGATTTCAGCCGTAAGGTGGCTCCTCTGCGGAACCTCATTTCGGCTGTGGGATATAAAAATTTTGTGTCCCCACTGCAGTGGACGGAGGAAGCTGACAGGGCATTTGTGGAGATTAAACAAGCTTTGTTTGATGCGTGCTCTCTGCAGTGTCCAGATTACTCCTTGCCATTTCACTTGGATGTGGATGAAAAAGACGGATTTGTGAATGCCGTCTTGTTTCAAAGAGGGAAAGCTGGCTCTGACAGGCACGTTTTGATGTATTATAGTTCAAAATTAGATCAAATTGAAGTTGGCCACCCTACCTGTGTGAGGCATGTAGCTGCCATTGGAAAGTCTATTTTAAAGACATCACACATAACTATGGGGAATGAGGTTTTTGTTCACACAATTCATGACGTAAAATCATTTTTGGACTCACAAACATTCACATTTTCAAATCAAAGAACAGAAAACCTCAGAAGATTATTACATAATTCACATATACATTTTACAAGCCAGGGAACAAATATGGCCGCGCAAATGGACACCACACAAGATCATAACTGCATTAGTGACACCGCACAGGAAATGAAATTACATGAAAACCTTTCTAAAGATCCTTTGGACCAGCCAGACATGATACTGTTCTGTGATGGACATAGTCATAGAAATGAAACGGGCGCATTGATCACTGCGTTCGCTGTGGTGGAAAGAAGAGATGCAGGTTTTGTTGAACTCAAGGCAGAAGTGATGAACCAGCCAGCTTCTGCGCAGCTCGCAGAGCTAAAAGCAATAACAGAAGCTTGTAACGTCGCAGAAGGAAAAAAGGTTAATATTTACACAGACTCAGCGTATGTTTTTCAGGCAGTCTATGTTGATCTCTGTCACTGGAGAAGAAAGGGATTTGTCACCTCAT
Organism: Garcialebias charrua; assembly: GCA_038048925.1. NCBI lineage: Eukaryota > Metazoa > Chordata > Actinopteri > Cyprinodontiformes > Rivulidae > Garcialebias > Garcialebias charrua. Next base: position 77,023 of record JBBPBX010002380.1, on the reverse strand, counting down.
CTGGAGAACCAGTCAGGCATTTTAAACAATTACTGGAATTGTATTATGCATTGCAGCGGCCTAGACAAGTGGCAGTAATTAAATGCAAGGCCCATCAGAAGAGTAGCAATTTCATTGCCCAAGGGAATCATGAGGCAGATCAAGCTGCTAAAAGAATTGCAGGCTATATTTTAAGGACACAGATGGTCCAGAGACATGAGAAAAAGAGTTCTGAAGACTATTTTCAAAAGGAATTTACTCTAGAATATATCAGAGAGTTACAAAATGCAGCCGCTCCGCACGAGAAGCAGGCATGGTTAGACCGTGGAGCTAAAAAGGATAGTGAACAAATTTGGAGGAATCATGAGGGTAAAATTGTAGCTCCAGCTGGATTGTTCAACCTGCTATGCCAAGAAGCACACAGCAGGGGGCACTGTGGTACATCAAAACTGATTGACTTGATCTCACAGAATTGGTGGAACCCCTATGCCATCTGTATTGCAAAATATTTTGTACAGACATGTGAAATATGTTGCCACCATAATCCAAGGGTGGCACTTAAAACTGGGCTTGGTGGATTTCCAATGCCTCAGGCACCGTGGAAAGAGATTGTGATAGATTTTACTGACATGGGTGTTGAGAATAGAGTGGCTGGAAAGAGATATTTACTCGTTTGCGTGGATCAATTTAGTAGGTGGGTGGAAGCTTTTCCAACGAAAACTGAAAAAGCGAAAGAAGTGATAAAGTGGTTGACAAAGGAGTTGATCCCCAGATTTGGAGTCCCTTCAGTGATCAGATCAGATAATGGAACCCATTTTGCAAACAGGGAGTTAAGGGAAGTTGAGAAATTGTTTGGCATTCGACATAAGTTTGGGGCTGTTTTTCATCCTTCATCACAGGGTTTGGTTGAACGTGCTAACCGTACTCTTAAAGAGGGGTTGGCAAAGGTTTGTGCAGACACAAAATTGAAATGGCCTGATGCCCTACCTATAGTGCTGTTCAACTTAAGGTCAACTCCAAATACTACCCTGAATGTCAGCCCTCATGAGATACTTACAGGAAGGAAGATGCCATGTCCTTTCACTCATCCGTTGCCGTCAGAAAGTACTATGTTACAATTACAACATTATGACATATCAGAGTACTTGAAGAGGCTTAATAATACTGTAATGAGTATTTCTCAACAGATTCAATTGATCCAGACTGCAGAGGGAGAACAACACTGTGCCCACGTGGATACAGGTGACTGGATTCTCAGAAAGGTAGCCCGTTTTAACTGGTCTCAGCCTAAATGGGAAGGCCCATATAAGGTGGCTGCTGTCACTTCTCACTGTGTTAAAATTTGGTTAACTGAAGAAAAGCTCAGTAACTGGATTCATAAGACACACTGTGTTAAAAGCTCTGACCCTTCTCTACGCACTCTACAGCAGGTACGAAAGGACTTGGCTGAGCTGAGCACATCTGAAGAGCTGAGCACATCCGAAGGGCTGAGCGTGTCTGGAGAGCTGGGTGCATCTAAGGAACTGTGTGAGCCATCTGTACACAGTGACACTGCAGCTCCACCTTCAACTGAGAGCTTCGATCCACCGGTTCCAAAACCCCGATACAACTTGAGGAGAAAATCAGAACAGACTTAAAATAACATTACATAAAAAGGGGACGTTGTTTGTTGTACATAGTTGTTACAGGAAGAATGAATTTCCTAGCGGTGAGGTTAAGTGTGGTAACCACTTTTGGAATATTGTTTACAGGGCTCACTCTGTGGGTTGCAACGACAGCTAAGACAGGCTCCCCTGAAGTTGTTCACGACAATGTCAACAGATCTTGTGATGAGGACCCTAACTTCTTGCTCAGCAGAGGGGAAGATGGAACAGAGGTTGCAGAGGTTCAGATTCAGGTACACCCAGACTCTGACATTAGCAGATCAAAGAGATCCATGATAGTTAATTTCCTACAGTTTAACTTCACAGTTGGGGTGACTGCATCTGTTAAATTTGACCTTTGCTCTGTGATGTACTGTGGTGCGAGGCAGGAGTCATTTATTTGGGCAGTGAAGTATATTTGTGTGACTTATGGGCATGACATGAATTGCGGGGACTGGAATAATGTGTTGTGTAATTCAGGGCCTGCTGATTGGGGTTACAGACCAGAAAAAGCGAGAAGAGGGAAGTATCCGTTACAGGAACGCTTGTCAATCATACAAGATCATACTAAAAGCACCAGGTGTCTAGCACAAAATACATGTAATTCTTTGATTTTGACTTTAAAGAATCCTCAGAGGCAGGATAGTGACACTTATATACTGGGAGTTCATGTTTCTGGCAAAGATCCAACGAGTCCGTTCAGGATAAATGTGGTTCAGAGGGAGGAAAGTCAGATTGAATCAGATCAAGAGGTGTCTTATATGACAGATGTGACATATGAAGAAAAGTTGGCTTTGGAGACAGGTTTCACACAGCAAAATTACTGGATAGAGTATGTTGAAAATGCAGCAGAACAAGTGAAGTATAAGGATTGCGTTGTTTGTGCGAAGGCCAGGCCAGCGTTATTAATGATGACATCACCTCTTTCAAATGATTCATGTTTTCACTGCATGTTGGAACTACATATGAAGGAGAATCCCACTGATAGTTGCAAAGGTTTGGAGAAATATTTTCCCATGGCCCCAAGAGATGCAATCCCACCTGTTTTCACTCCAGTGAGAAACTCTTACACTTGTCTGGTTAGGAAAATACAGGGAGGTATATCTGTAGGTGATATTGATTCAAGTTGGTGTAAGTTGAATGTGGATGTTTCAGCTTGGACAAACATGACGAGATTATCTGTAGCACGTGCAGATGTTTACTGGTTTTGTGGTGGTAGAACTCTAAGAAATACGTTGTCTTCAAGATGGTCAGGAATCTGTACACTCGTTTCTTTAATTTCTCCAATTAAGATGGTGAATTTAACAGGACAGGATTTGGAAACTTTCAGGAGCAGTACACATGTTATTGGTGAGTTTGAGAGGAGAAAACGTGACTTTGATCTGTATGTAGATTCTCCAGCATATATTAACGCTATCGGAGTCCCGCAAGGAGTCCCGGATGAATACAAATTAGTTGATCCTATTGCAGCTGGTTTTGAGTCTATGATTCCAACTATAACTGTAAATAAAAACGTAGCCAGGATTAATTACATTCATTTTAATGTTCAGAGGCTGAATAATTTGACAAGAGATGCACTTGAGGGCGCACATCAGCAGCTAGCAGCAACATCACTGATGGCCTATCAAACGAGATTAGCTGTGGACTTTCTTTTGGCTGAGAGAGGTGGTGTCTGCTCTATGTTTGGACAAGAGTGTTGTACTTTCATCCCAAATAACACAAGTCCAGATGGTTCATTTACAAGGGCTCTGGATGGTTTGAAATCTCTGTCTGAGGAACTAGCTGAAAGCTCTGGAGTTCAGAACCCTCTGAGTGAGTGGTTCATCTCTACTTTTGGAAGATGGAGAGCTGTTGTCGTCACAGCTGTGATTACAATATTCGCAGTTGTGGTTATGTTAATTTGTTGTGGGTGCTGCTGCGTTCCTTGTGTGAGGCATTTTGTCTGAAGTGCATCAGTAGCGCAGTGGATGATAGGTTTCCTAAGCTGCCTTCCTATCAGATGGCTGTACAGGCAGGAGAGGGCTTTCCCCTTACAGGTGTCTATGAGGAAGAAGATGAAGACGATGAAGATGAGATGGCCTGACTTGGCTAAAGCATAGTTTAGATTCTTTGCTAAGGTTAACACATACCAGAAATGGAGCAGAGTATATGCAATGTTTTGAAGTTGTTAAGAGTTGATAAATCAAATTTTGGGAAATTTAAGGGTTTTTGAGAAAGTATTGAATTTATAAGGTCAAATTAAAGGTTCAGTATGCAGTTTCTGTAGAACTGCAGCAGTTAGAAATATTTTCAACAGGCAAAGCATTCTGATCCCTCCCCCTCAGAGCCATATGTGGCTCTGCCCCCTTGTGGTCTGTTGAATTTCAAATTCAAGCTCTGTTTTTATTGGCTGATTCAAATTCAAGCTCTGTTTTTATTGGCTGGTTACAAACTCTGTTTTTATTGGCTGGAAAATGGCGGGTCACCTTTTCTTTTTAGAAATGCTTATTTACCACCTGGAGAAGCAAGGGGACAATATTTTTTTTAATTTTTTTTCAGAGATTACCTGGCTAACACCAGTCTGTCAGGAGGTAGGGACAGAGTGAAGAAATATGTTCATAAAAAAAGCTACATACTGCAGCTTTAAAGTCCAGTTGTTTTTTATTGAACGCCTTTTTAAAGGTATTGAATTTAACTTCATTATTCCTGCATATACCCTGTTGAGGCGTGATATTTGATAGGAGGGACAGTCCGCTTCATTTTATTGTTTTGTTTTTATTTTTATTTGTTTTATGGTTTCATTTTTACATTTATTTTTGTTTATTTTTGTTTGTTTTTGTTTATTCTTTATTACTTTTCCCGTTTGTTTTGTTTATTTCTTATTACATTTATTTGTTGTTTTGTTTATTTTGTTTATTTCTTATTGCATTTATTTGTTTTTTGTTTGTTTTTGTTTATTCTTTATTACTTTTTCCGTTTGTTTTGTTTATTTCTTATTACATTTATTTGTTGTTTTGTTTATTTTATTTTTATTCTTTGTTTTTGGTTGATTTCTTTGCTTTTTGTTACATTTATTTTTTAGATTGTTAGTTTTGTATTGCGTTTCCAGCATATAAGCTCTGACGGTTACCGTATATTTTCTTACGTAGTTTTGTTACCAATTAGTATTGATGCTTATTTTTATATAAGGGATTTATATTCTGGGTGGGTAACTTAGATGTAATATTGTTGTGGGTGGGAATGTTAGCGATTTCCATTGTGTATCCAGTTTTTAATTGCATACGCACATAGTACATATAGGGTTTTTGTTGACATGATGTTTGTCATGTCAAAAGGGGAATTGAAATATATGTATATCAGTATTACACCTGAAGCACACATATTATGCGTTATGATTTATGTTCACTTAATTCCACCATATAATGTGAAAATATATTCAAGATGGAACCTTTATTTACGGGTTTTATTTCCAATAGGGAAGAGTTTTTCAGTTACACGCCTGTACAATACAACACACCCAACATTTGATGATTGACATATGAAGCTGATAGCTTGTTGGCTGAGAGGCGGATCACTCACAGAGTAGGGGAAGTTCTAGGGCGGTTCCAAGGCGGTTCGGTTCCAGGATTGGTCCCACGAGGCGATGACGTCATCTAGAGGTATAAAACCGTGGTCCGCCTTCGAAGATGTGTGTGTGGACTTGTGCTCGGTGAGAGGTCTGTTGGTCGCTGTAAGGTTTATTCTTATAATGTACAATAAACCTGCCTAAAACTTGCACATTCGTTTCAGAGCTTTCCTTCAACTTTTGAACCGCAACAGATGTGACCAGTGAAGGGATGAGTCCAGTTTTATTCTGAGTTTTATCTCATTTGCAAACCTTCAAAATGATATTTTCTGTCATCACAGAGAGTTTGTAATAACAAAGCATCGTCATATCCAGATGTTCTGACCTCATGTTTTCCAAACAGACCACAGAGACTGAAGAGTTCCTTACAGTGTGGTTCTGACAGAACATACATGTAGAACTGGACACAGAAGCGTCCAGTATCAGGCCTCTGTCTGGTGGAACTCCACTCCAGCTTGAGTTTGGGAGAAATACTGGACACTCTCTGAACCATCAAGACTGAACTGAACACCTTGTTTCTGTTTTTAACTGACAATCTATTTTTTGTCAACAAAACACTAATAAAATAAAAACAAATCTTTGTGTCAGCAACATTTTTGTGTTTAGATAAAACCTACACAGCTCCAGTCTGTGTGAGATGAAGAAGACAAAAGTTTAAACGAGTGTTTGTAAAATGATCAGAGTGATTAAATGAAAGATGTTGACAGTGAAAGTTGGTGAGAACAGGATGTTTCAGTTCCTCTCCCTCATCAGAGACAGTCAGGAGGTTTTTGTACAGCCATGTGTACAAACTGAACCACTGTGGTATTCGGACAGGGAACCAAGCTGTCTGTGACAGGTAAGATGATATTTAACTCATCACACAACAAGTTATAGTCTCTATTGAATTTATTAGTTTGTTTCTGTACTTAATTTTCTGTCCTCTGGTGTTTTCAGCTGTTTACATGAATGTTTTGTTTCTAAATCAGTTGTTCTGTAAACGATGAACAGTTGATTTGATGTCAGATCATGTTTAAAATATTTCATAATTCATGTTTTTCATACCTCATCTTCATCACCAGTCTGTGGCTGACAGCAAAAACTTGATCCTTTTAGAATAAAACATTTATGAAGGTTTATACTGTGTGTTTAAAACACAGAGCTTCTTTAGGTTTGTAACAAACTCAGTTGTTAACTTTGTAACTGAGTTAGAATTTATAAAAACTTTGAGAAACAATTTGTTCATTATGATATTATTTACAATACAAAATCGACAATCTGAACAATTTTAGATTTTATTATTTTAGTTACTACAAAACAAAATCCACACATGTTGAGGTTTAACTGTCGATTTGTGCTTTTAAGCAAATTAATTAAATCAACCATCATAAAAACACATTATTTTTCTGATATATTTGACGTCAGGAGCAGAAATGATAAATGTTAAAATTATTAAAGATTTACTTTTGTTTTGAACCAAATGAGGAAAATTGTTTGACGCTAATTTTATTCTGTACTTTCTAAATAGGTTTATTTTGAACGTGTTTCCATATAATCAATTTGATTGATCCAATGGTTATAAATGTATGATTTTAATTTTAATGGATGTAAAACAAGCATCTCAATAAACTGTAGGTTAATATTAACCTGGACATTTTTTTTACTAATTTAAAACTAAAAACAGAAGTTTTTGTATTTACATGGAGATGTGATGAATTTTTGATTTTTCTGTAGATTTTGATCCACATTAAAATAATTCATATACAGTAGTCGAGTTTTTACTCTCACACTGTCAGACTTTATGTTTTGAAATATTTTCAGTTTTGTGTCTCTTTCTTTTAATCTTGTCTTCTGTCCTCTCAGGCTCCAGCCTCCCTCCTCCTGTCCTGACAGTCTTCCCTCCGTCCAGTTCTGAGCTCCGCTCCAACAAAGCCTCTCTGGTCTGTCTGTCCAGTCAGTCTGGTCCTGTTGCAGATGTGAGCTGGTTGGTTGGTGGGAGTCCAGTGAGCAGTGGGGTCTCTACCAGCACGGCTGTTCAGAGACCAGACCAGATGTTCCACATCAGCAGCTCTCTGTCCATCCAGACCTCAGACTGGAACATGAATAAGGTTTACACCTGTAAAGTGTCTGTGGGCTCCCAGTCTGAGGAGAAAACCATCAACAAGTCAGGATGTGCTGAAGAATAACACAAGACCAGGAGCACCACTTCACATCTGATGCTTTTCTCTTTCTGCTTTTACTTTTAGAGTTAAGATGCTTAAAAAAGTTTTTATATAATACAGTTAAAGTTTTTATGTTTTTATCTGCTTTTCATCTGCTGCATGTCTGTTGAACAGAATAAACATATTAAAAGATGTTTGAACTTCTTTTATTTCATAATGAATGAGATTGAATGTTTGTTCATTGATTTTCCTTTTTTTAAATTTAGCCCTTACTTGTGTTAATTGATCAGTTGAAGGAGTTTATAAACTACTTCTAGTTTGAGCTTGGTAACTTCTGCACATAAACCCAAATTAGTGCCATTTTTTAATGCAACAATAAAAAAATGACAAGTGTATTATTTAATGTGTGTAAGTTAATCAAGCAAAAAATGAGTTCCCTCCAATTCTTAACATGTCAATCCTACAAATCCTGCTTTGTTCTGTTTCACCACTTTTCTGTTCAGAAAAGATTCAAGATGAAACTGAATGTTCGTCCTCTGCCAGTGAAGCATCACCTCTCTCCTCCTCCTCTCTGTTTCACAGGACGCACCTGCAGACCCCCCAACATTTAGACCTTCATGGAAATGAAGGATTCAATGTTCACCTCTCTGTGGAACCTGAAACACTTTAATTTTAAATACTTTATTAATAAACTGGATAATAAACTCATTTATAACAGAATCTGCTCATTCAAAAATTAGTTTCTGTAACAAGTCCAACATTTGATTTAACAGTGAACTCTGAGGAGAACATGATGTAAGCAGTGTTTAATTTATAAAGTGACCCCATTTAAATGTGCAAACTTATGCCCTTAAAGTGATTTATTTGATTCATTTATTAAGAATAAAAAATATTTGCCCAATTTATCTTTTTTTCTCCACTTCTGTACACA
>JBBPBX010002380.1:0-56809 GCA_038048925.1 Garcialebias charrua | reverse complement strand
TATATATATATATATATATATAAATAGCATTTAAAAATAAAATTAAGTTATTTTACATCCTCTATAGGCCCAGAAGGATTTTTGACGATCTTAACAAGATACTCTGGAGTTTAGTGAAGACCCCCTAAACCACGGGCCCTTCAGAACTGGCTGAGGCCTTCTTGTTGGTCAAACATACCCGTGTCCCCATCTTAAAATAAATTTTAAATATTTTCTTTTTACTTTTAATCTCTGCCCGTGATAAAATCACTGGTTTAAAAATAGTTTGTTGCCTGCACCAACCTGCAAACACAAGCAAGCTGCAGGTACACACACGGTAATTACTCGGTCTATCGGCAGTCAGCAGTGGAGCGTTGGATTCTGCATTCATGTTCACATTTTTAGCAGTAAATGTTCATTTGTGCACATTACAAGTGAAATGTTCTGCTTTACATCCAAACTAAAAGGATTTTGTCGGACGAGACGAGAGGCGAGACTCTGCAGCAACAATGGCCAAAGAAACTTTTTCCCCGGGTGAGTTAAATTGTATCCGTGCAATTTTTTTCAGAGGCTCTCAAATATAAAAGCGGAACACCATCTAGTGGGCCAATATAAAAACCCAGTTTACCGGTAGTAGTAAAGGTAAAAAGAAAAAACCATTACTGAAAGGAATGCATTAGTTTATATGAAAAATAAAAGAATGAAATTTGTATTTTAACAATGTATTCTAATGTGATTGATTTCCCCCACAGGACTCAATTTTTTTAACTAAAAAAAAATCATGTTGACTGAACCTAAATGTATAAATAAAAGCAGACAGCCTGGTTGTTTTTACCTAAAAAACAACAGTGGTTAATTTAGCTTTGGCTCAAAGACGATACTGTAGCAGCTTCTTGAATTTATGCTTTGTGTGATAGAGCTTTAATCGACATTTGTAAATAGCACAGCTGTTTTCGGGTTTTATTTACATTTCACACTAAAGTCCCATGATTTTGTAGTATATTTGATGCACCCATAAGTACAAGTAGTAATTTTTTATGAAACTGTTTTTAATAGTTAATTTGCGTATAAGATTTGATCATTTATTTATAATAAAAAAATCTGATATGAAAGGCAAAAGTTCTCATTTTAGAAATTATCTAAATCAACTTCAAAAATTCATCAAATGGTTTTAACCAAATGACAATTTACAACAAAGAGCACAGGGATTTTTTTTAAAGACAGTTTCACCTTATTTGTCAATAGTTGTTAAAAGTCCATTTCGCTGCAGATTTTACTTGATACGGCATTAACTGTAAAAATATGTTGCAATTTTTTTAATTGCGGCATGTTAATATTTCTAATTCGGCAATTTTCTATATAACAATAACACTTTGGTAATCTAAGCAGACAAAGAGGGCCTCTGTGATTTTAAAGCAACTACCGTATTTTTCAGACTATAAGGCGCACTTAAAATCCTTTAATTATCTCAAAAATCGACAGTGAGCCTTATAATCCCGTGCGCCTTATGTATTAATTCTGGTTGTGCTTACCGACCTCTCACAGATTTTATGTGGTACAACTGAACAATGTTGAGTTATTGTGAACGAGTTGAATACAGTTTGACCATGGGAGACCGGGCTTTCAGTGTGGCTGCCCCCCGCCTGTGGAACTCTCTTCCTGACTGTCTTAGCCCACAGTCTGTGGTTGACTTTAAGAGCGACTTGAAGACCTTTCTTTTCGACCAAGCATACTCTACCTCCTCATGATTCTACTTTTGATCTTAGCTGATATTGTTATTGATTTTAATTGTTTTATTGTCATTTAATTCTGTTGCTCCTTGTAGCACTTTGAGATTTTCATTAATGAAAAGTGCGTTATAAATTGAATTCATTATTATTATTATTATAGTTTGGCTTATCTGTCTTGTTTAGATTAATGTGCCTTATAATCCGGAGCGCCTTATGTAAGACCCGTTCATTGATATTGCGCCTTAACTACCGGTAGTCCAAAAAATATGATAAGTTTATGACAGGAGACAAAAATAAATAAAACAACAACTGGTTGACAAATCAGCTCAGATTCTTGGTTTATTGGTCAACTTGATGAAAGACTACAAAACGAATTCACAAAAAATCTCTTTCAAGTAATCAAATCTGTACAAACCTAAACTGTTTGGGGTTTTTACAGCTCTGGCCCATTTGAATCCGAATATGAGTATGTGTGTGTGTCTGTGTGCCCAAGTGTCCTTGCTCTGAAATGTTCAAGGATAATGAGACATTACACTGAAATAAGCAAGAGCCCTCACACACAAACACCTCTATGTTGGAGATTTTACAGTACAGAAGGAAAACCAGATACACCCTCCCCTCTAGAGATGCACCCATTCTGGTGTTGTGGCCCGATACCAGTTGTCGATATCTGTACAGCTCTGACCTGCCTGACTCCACACAGAACCTGCGACCTTCTTGCTGTAAGGTGACTTCAACCACTGTGCCACCCTCTGTACAAAATACAATTTAAAATTATTTGATTTAATAAAATGCAGCTGTTCTGTTGTTTTAATCGGAGCAGTCACATGAGTTCAGATTAAAGTGTTCCAATATTAAAAATGATTAACCTGAAGGATTTCACACTGCTGCTCAACGCCGTGATACAGTTATATAACAAAAATGCTAACAGTTGCAGAAACATGAGATTTGTACCTGTAAAATTAAGGTGAAGGTGGTGACCATTAAAATTACAAAGAACAGAATTCTCTTATAATAATCGGAGAAATTAAATCATATTACATTTTATCAGCTGGCTGTAACCAGGCAGCTGGTATTTAGTGAAGCAGTGTCAGGTTTAAAATGACTGCATAAAAAAAAAATTTAATTATAAAAATTATGTGAATGCTCTGAAAAGTTGGGAGTTAGCCTCAGTGTTTTATTAGATATACATTTTTTAATTTCTGGTTGAATTTATATATACTGTATATGATTTATAGGTCTAATTATTGCTATTTAACACTTACTTTTTTGTACATACTGCACCAACATACATTTTTTGGCTACAATTTTTTTATTTATAATTTGCTGCTTTGTCCAATGTAATATTAGGATTAAAATAAAATTAATTCATTTTCCTTGATTTGACTGAAACCATCATCCTTTCCGCTGTTAATCAATAAGTAGACATATTTAGCGCAGAGGACACATCAGCAGTAGATCCACAGAAAAAACATTTAGTTTTAGTACAAACTAAATATTTACTGAATTGCCTCCATGTGTCCCTGTGATGGACTGCAGGCATGTCCAGGGTGTCCCCGTCTCTCGCAGTGACCCCTGCGACCCAAAAAGGAAAATGCGGGTAACGATAATGGATGGATGGTCATTTTAACGATCCAACATCTTTTATTAGCATTGTTAGCGATGCTAACAGTACCAACAGGCTCAGTTAAGTTTCCCCATCTTAAGATGCTGCTAACATCCTGATCCATCGTGTCTGACAACAGAGAGGTTGAAAACTCAAATGGAAAAAACAAAGTCATAATCTACTTGGTACTGACCGTTAGCGACAAGATGAACAGCAGATAATATCCCTCCGTCAAAAATACAGTTTCCTTCTAACCTCTCGGTCTTTTCTTCTTCCTCTAACTTCACTTGGAAACAGCTAGCAGGTGAGGCTGAATATCGGATGGTACGGGTCACAAGCAGATTCCTTGGTGCATCTCTACTCCGCTCCTTCCACTACCTACAATCAGTAGGTAGTTTTTCCTGCTAAATTTCTCAGTAATCAGATTACTGCAGTGGTTTCAACGTGTCCACTGGAAGGGTGCTCGGTGAAAGGTGGAGGGGAGTATAAATGGTAATAATTTCGCACAAAATGTACATGTGATTTTTACGTTCACCTGCGCACGCTCACACACCCACTCAGACAGTTCATAACAATAATGCTTTAAGAAGTACAGATAAAAAAGAAAAGAAAAAAGAAAAGCCCTGGGAATAGGTTTCATTTCTGGCTGTTTGGTGAAAGAAAGGAGAAGAGAGGTAGAGAGGGCAGGAGGGATCGGGGCTGGAGGCTGAAAGCAAACTACTGTCGTCATTTTTTAGCTTTCCTGGGAGGAGTGACGGGGCGGCCGGTGCTCAGACCCCCTCCACCGCCGTAAAACAGCTTCTTATCTGCAGGTTTTAGGATCTACAACAAGAAAACAATGACAAAAATAAAAAAGGAGCGACGACAACAATCAGGTGAACGTTAAACTGTTTAGGTGCAGCTCTTACCTGGAACGAGCACATCAGGGTCTCGTCTACGCTCATCATCGCCCCGGCGTTGTCGAACTCGCCGCAGTAGTTCGGGGCCGAGAACAGCGTCACCAGCTGCCGCTTCGCAAAGAACTCATAGCCGTCCTCGACCACCTGAAAAAACACGCGGGATGTTAGCACGTTTTTTTTCTTCTTCCTTTTATTCAACTTTATTTATACAGGTTATATATGACTGAGTCACGAGAACTCATTTTCAAGAGAGACTTGTTTACCTGAAGGAATTAGAACAACAAAAAGTTCATCTAATGGTGCTTGCAACCTGAATAAACAGGATTTATTTGAAACAACTAAATCCATCATGACCTCACTTCTGTCACTTTTCTAATCAAACCGTAAAACTGACTTCATATTTATCTTTATTCAATCAATTTTACTTTTGTTTTTCAAATGTACTTAAAGAATCTTTAAAAACAAGGTACCGTACTTTTTGCCCTATAAGCCGCACCTTTTTGCATAAATTTGCATGCCCTGCGACTTATACGGCAAAGCAACTTATTTATTTTATTTTTTTGCCAAATTTATAACCAAATTTTTGGCTGAGATCTGATGATTACATTCATTCTGACATGGAAAATATTGAACACTACCATGTTCAGCCACTAGAGAGCCCTCGACTAATAGGGCAAGCCAAATGTCTCATTAATAAATAAAAGTGGCTATTGGCTTGCCACAGCAGTGACCTTCGTCTCGCTCCAGAATTCCAGGAGCAAACTTCAAATCAGCTGCATTTCGCTGCACCACCCAAGCAAAATGCAGTTGATTTGACCATTAAAGTGCATTATTAAGGAAAAGTTCAACTGACACACCCCTTTGCTATAATTTCGAGGAAACAATTGTTTTTAAGTGTTAATCTTGTTGAAGTCCTCCCGTGCACGCTCCCGCAGCCGCCATTTGGCAACCAATCGATTTTTGGCACAACGCTGGCCCACATTTCCGGTTTGTCAGAGGTGACGCATAGTAGATGTGACTTACACAGCGAAGCAACGTACTTATGTTTTTTTCCCACTTTATTAGACATATTTGGACCGATGCAACTTATAGGGTGGTGCGACATGTACGGCAGAAAGTATGGTAGATGTTTTTTCTTTCGAACATTAAACCAAGAGCAATTGAACAAGTGAACTACTTACAGTATTGTTCTAATAAGCGAAAAATAAAAACACATTGGCTGTTGGAGTTTGGTTAAATTATCACTAACGGTACTTACAATGGATCAGAAAAAGTCAACATGTCAAAACAACATAAAATAAGAAGATGTGAACTAGAGCCTGACTGATGTATCGGTAGGGCCGATATTTTAGGCTGGTACAGACCGTGCCGATATAAACACTTCTTCTAATTTTCACTCCTAAAATGCTGGAACCAGCCATAATTGTACAACATATCCAGCACAGAGTGCATGAAGACAACTTTCAAGTCATGGCCGTTCACTTAAGTTTCACTTTGACGTTCAGCAAAGCCGAAGCAGGGAGCAATACTGTGTAGCATATTTTGCTGAACAGAGCATGGTTAGTTTATTTTAACTGAGCTGTAAAAATAAAAATTGTCATTAGCTAACGTTTAGCATAGGCCATTTATTGCCTTGTAAAATTTTAGCCAGAACAATTAATCTAACGTAGCAGTAAATATGTCAGTGTTTGTCATGTTGTCTTTGTTGTCCTAAATGAAATGCATTGTTTGTTTGAAATCTTTGCTTCTCTGTAAAGAAAAATAAACTCTGCTGCAGTCAATACTAATTAGGACTTTTGTGACTGACTAAACAATGAACAGGGAATTGTGTTTCTGTTTAATTTATATTTATGTAACACGCTTGACAACTTTATGGTGAATAGTGGAGGAAAGAAAATGTGAACACACGTTAGAAAGACTGGGGGTGGGATGTACATCAGTAGCATGTTTGCACACTGCGTCCTGCGCCACATCAATACTGACAGTTGTCGACCTCTCAGTTCTGTTGACGTGGTGGGGTGCCTTGTATAGTGGCAGGGGAAGCACTGCACTACTGTAGTTTCTGTACTCCTGCCTGCTGCAGTTCCACGTTGTTTTTAAAAATTCTTTATAAGTGTTAACATCAGCACATTCTGCACGCCTCCAGCTCGTGCAGAATGCAGCAGCTCGGCTTTTAACCGGTACACGTAAGTTTGAGCACATTACACCTGTTCTCTCCTCCCTGCACTGGCTCCCCGTGCGAACTAGAGTCGACTTTAAAATCCTGTTGTTGACCTACAAATGCCTGAATGGCCTCGCTCCCCTCTACCTCTCTGAGCTGCTGGAACCATATGTTCCACCGCGGGCCCTGAGATCATCTGATCAGATGCTCTTGGTGGTTCCAAAAACACATCTGAAGCTCCGAGGAGATCGGGCGTTTTCAGTCACCGGCCCCAAACTCTGGAACAACCTGCCCCTCAACATTAGACAGGCCTCCTCCCTTCACTTGTTCAAATCCCTGCTAAAAACCCATCTGTTCTCTCTGGTGTTTCATACTGTGTGAGCTGACGTAGTGTATATATTTTTACTGTTTTCATTTTAATATTGTTCTTATACATTTTTATTATACTTTACTGCTGTTAATATCAGAATTGTTACTACTGTATTGATGTGTGATACTGTTCTGTAAATTTTTGAGCCTCTTTTATGTTGTGTGTGTGTGAAGCACCTTGATAACAGTTTATCTGTTCTAACTGTGCTATATAAATAAATTTGACTTGACTTGACTTGACAAAACTCTGTCATACTGTAACTTTAAAGAGGAAGTTTTACCATTTTCAAAAAATTTATAGGAACAATAGAAGTATGTGTTATGAAAACTCATTTAAAATGGCATTTAGCTGCAAAGCTGCATCACACAACAAACTGACTGACTCATCTGAAAAGTCATTTTTAAATAACAGAAGAACATTTATGCTTAATTGAGTAAAATGCAACACAACCAAAGCTGCAACACAGCACTTGAGAGTATTTGCAATTTTCATGCAACTTTTTGAAAATTAAAATATAGTATTGAATAGGGCTGGGCCATATCATATCGTTCCCGGTAATACCGGTAAAAAAAAGCTGGCCCGGGCAAAAAAGTTATAACATGATATGCTAATTTCATGACGTAATACGTCAGGGCGCCCCGCCCCCTTAACACCCGAGCGCTTCAAACAACTGCGCACCTCCCCTCCACCAGTCTGTTCTGGTGTAACGCTAATTAGTTACTGCTAAAATGCTAAAAACAAACAATGCGCGTCTCAGCTGTCTCTCCCCCCTGCTCTGAACTGCAGGTAGAGACAGCTCAAATGTCTCCCCCTCCCTCCGCTCTGAGCAGCCGCGGTGCTGCGTGTCCCCCGCTGTAAACTGTCGTTACAAACACGCGCGGCTCCACAGTGGGTCCACGATCAGAGACAGATCAGTTAAAAAAATGAATCCGAGGAATGACACGTTCCTGCAGGAACAGAGGAAGCTGAAACACGAACAAGTTTCAGGGTCAGCTGGACGCCTTGTCACAAGTTCTGGAAGTTCTAGCTCATTTAAAGGCAACATATATTTTGTTGTATGTTACATTTATGCCCAACAGATTTTAAGATTAATTTTATTTAGTTGTTTTAGGAAATTACACCTGCACTTTAGTTTTTGTGGTGGATTTTGTTGATCTATATTTTGTGCAGACTTTTTCAATCTAAATAACAGATCTTTTTTTTTTTTATTTTTATACTTGGAGACTGAATACTTTACTAAATAAAGTAATTTCAGTCAAATTAACCCTCGTTGTTTTTTAAAATTTTATATAATACTGCAAAGCAACATGTTAAGTTAATTTTGTCAAATAAATAAATTTGATTTTTTTTTTTGGTTATATCAAGAAATTTATCATTATCGTGATAATGCTCTGAAATATCACAATATAATTTTTGAGCCATATCGCCCACCCCTATTGAATATTAAAACTGCATTTCTTCTAACAGATTTTGTAATATGTTGTAAAACAGAACGATATCTTTCTTAACTCAAATCTCTCCTCTTTACGCACTAAATCAAGAGTTCACACTGACCTGATGGGCTCGACAAATCAGGTCCATGTCGTGTTTGTGGAGAAACTTGGTGACGACGTCTGCGCCGAAGGTGAAGGAGACGCCACGGTCGTTCTCCCCCCAACCCAGCACATCCTTATCAGGGTCGGCCCACAACAGGTCGCACAGGAGGCCCTGATCAGGCACATCAGTGGGGCGCATGACCCGTCTCACCTGCTCCATGGACTGGAGGTCCGGGGACAGGCCTGAAGAAGATAAACACAGATTTAAATATAATTTATGTACGGAGGAGCTGCTCCAAGTGGCTGGGGAGAGGGAGGTCTGGGCCTCCCTACTTAGGCTGCTACCCCCACGACCCGACCCCGGATAAGCGGAAGAAGATGGATGGATATAAATATTTAGCATTTGTTATGTTTCAGTGTACTTTTGGATGATCTGAGACCTAGAACCAGTTTAATTTTCCCATTTGAGATACTAGAAAACAGAAAACAAGCTGAAACTTTAAGAAAATACCAAAATAATTCTAATTTATCTCAAATCCAAGGGATTAGTTATCACTGAAGTATATTTCTCTGTTTAAATTTGATGAAGATTGTAAGATTTTACTGACCATCTGTGATTAAGACATAAAGCCTTTGATGTTGACCATACCATCAACATCAAAATGTGGGTGGAAAAAGTGAAACACCCACACCTGCCTCCACCCTCATTTGCCCCACTCTGGACCCCTGAACCATCTGCTCCCAAAAACAGGTCTCTCTTGAAAATGAGTCCTTGTGACTCAATGAGACTACCTGTATGAATAAAGGGCAAATGAAAATGAAAAACACTGCTGTTAAAAAGTGCCTTTTTTAATGTACGGTATTGAACATTTTTATACATAACACTACCTTAAAATGATGTAAACATCTTTAAGTGATAATTTAATTTTGTGCATACTAATGAGATTAATTGCGATTAATTAAAAAAATATTTGATTAATCGCAATAAAAATTTGAATCTTTGCCCAGCACTAGTTTAAACAAATACCTTTCTAACAGTAAATGCACTTTGCCTTATATAACTTAAAAATTAAAGTTAAAGATGGAATTTACCCTCCAGATTATAGGTTTCTGTTTACATATTTTGAGTCGAAGCGCTCACAAACACAAGATAACAGCGACTCACAGACGCTGCCTTTCTCTGAACTCTATCCGTGTTTAGACGCGAGTGCCAACTTCTGTATCGCAGCAAAATTTGTTCAAAGACTCAAAACCAAACAGTTGGGCTATAAAAATCAAAGTCATACACATAGCAGTCAAATTTAGATCCAGTTTGTTATAGTTGTACCTGTATCTGCTGATGCAAGGGAAAGTGACAATAGAGTCACTAAATCCAGTCCTTTGACCATGATGTTGACAGAAATAACAGAACAGGGTTGGAACGAGTGCTCAAGATGGAACTAAATTTGTTCAGTGTACCTCCATGGCAACAGAAGATTTTCTCATCAACAATGGCTGCCACAGGCAAACAGTTGAAGCAGTCGGTGAAGGTCTTCCACAGCTTTATGTTGTATCGCCTCTTACCTGAGGGAGGAAACCACAGTTACTGGGTCACAATCTTATCTTGGGACTGATACAACCAGCTGCACCCAATGTACCAGATTAGAAACATCTTTTACATAATCCTGGCTCTGTGAAACAGAGAGGCATGTGATTATTCACTGCTAACGCTGTCTGATAACACTCCTTCACCACAAGTCTGGAGGACTGAGGGAAGCTAAGCATGCCTCTGCTAAGCCAACTTCAATGTCACATTTAAAAGAACTCTGGCGTGTTATAATCACCTTCAAGAAAAGGAACTGCCAGTGCAACTCAAAACACATACAATAAACATAACAAGATAATTAAACACAAGTGACTGTGAGAAAACTGTATGGTGTGATCGCTGTGTTACTTACACTCATCATAGAAGCCATATATTCTGTTAATAGATGCACACTCATGGTTTCCCCTCAGCAGAAAAAAGTTTTCTGGGTATTTGATCTTGTAAGCCAGCAACAGGCAGATGGTCTCCAGAGACTGCTTGCCTCTGTCTACATAATCGCCCAGGAACAGGTAGTTGCTCTCCGGGGGAAAGCCTCCGTATTCAAACAGCCTCAGAAGATCATAGTACTGCCCGTGAACGTCCCCTGGAGAGATGAGAAGAGTTAGGCTTTGTTTATGGATTTCATCGGATTGTTTGACCTTCCATCCTTTATCTCTACCTGCTTCTTGTGTTTGAGATAATAATAGTCCCTGTTGGAAGAGTGTTTTCTGTTCAGTCGTGCAGATATATTTTAGCTGGCTGTGATGTTTGTGCAGCTGCTTTGAACAATAGTGACTAAAAAACCTTGATTTTTTTTTTGGATGCAGATGTGGATTGATGAGTATGTTTGGATTTAATATACGTTAAATATTAACAGTCGTTGAAGAAAAGCATGTCACCTACTGCCTATTAGTAGCTGCAGTAGAGTTGGTTTAATGCCATGTCAGCAACAACGGTTATAACATCTACAATCCTGACATAAAGATGTTTCTCTACATTTAAAAACGCATGTAAGCCTGAAATGACCAATGCCATTTTATATGAAAGACTTGATCCTGGTCCATTTTGAGCCTCTGTGTTAAAGAAATAAAACAGCGAAAATCTGTAATTTTTTTACAGTTTTTGATTGGATTTTTTAAATCAACTTTCATAAAATAGCCACTAAAATGCACATCAAGTTGTGAGCGTTTTCTGTGATCTTTTAGCGCTTAAAATATTTGTTGATGACCGTCATCTACTACCACATCAAATTTTATCTAAACATCGGTAAATCTGACCGTTAGACATTTTTGTGTTTGCAAAGATTGATAAGCTGGGGCGGTCATCTAAAATTGGGTTGACTCCAAATTTGTATGTTGCCTGTTTTTTGTCTGTTTGTACAGCACTTTGGTTGGCCTTGTTGCTGTTTTAAGTGCTCTATAAATACAAGCCCAAAACCAGAAAAGTTGGCACGTTGTGCAAATCGCAAATAAAAACAGAATACAATGACTTGCAAATCTTTTTCAACCCATATTCAACTGAATAGAATGCAAAGACAATATATTTAATGTTCGAACGGAGAAACTTTATTTTGTTTTGCAAATAACCATTAACTTAGAATTCAATGGCAGCAACACATTGCAAAAAAGTTGGCACAGGGACATATTTACCACTGTGTTACATCGCCTTTCCTTTTAACAACACTCAGTAAACGTTTGGGAACTGAGGAGACCAATTTTTGAAGCTTTTCAGGTGGAATTCTTCCCCATTCTTGCTTGATGTACAGCTTAAGTTGTTCAACAGTCCGGGGTCTCCGTTGTCGTATTTTACGTTTCATAATGCGCCACACATTTTCAATGGGGGACAGGTCTGGACTGCAGGCAGGCCAGGGGAGGACCCGCACTCTTTTGCTACGAAGCCACGCTGTTGTAACACGTGCAGAATGTGGCTTGGCATTGTCTTGCTGAAATAAGCTGGGGCGTCCATGAAAAAGACGTCGCTTGGATGGCAGCATATGTTGCTCCAAAACCTGTATGTACCTTTCAGCATTAATGGTGCCTTCACAGATGTGTAAGTTACCCATGCCTTGGGCACTAATGCACCCCCATACCATCACAGATGCTGGCTTTTGAACTTTGCGCCTATAACAGTCCTGATGGTTCTTTTCCTCTTTGGTCCGTAAGACACGACGTCCACAGTTTCCAAAGACAATTTGAAATGTGGACTCATCAGACCACAGAACACTTTTCCACTTTGCATCAGTCCATCTCAGATGAGCTCGGGCCCAGCAAAGCCGGCGGCGTTTCTGGATCTTGTTGATGAATGGCTTTTGCTTTGCATAGTAGAGCTTTAACTTGCACTTACAGATGTAGCGACGAACTGTAGTTACTGACAGTGGTTTTCTGAAGTATTCCTGAGCCCATGTGGTGATATCTTTTACACACTGATGTCGGTTTTTGATGCAGTACCGCCTGAGGGATCGAAGGTCACGGGCATTCAATGTTGGTTTTCGGCCTTGCCCCTTACGTGTAGTGATTTCTCCAGATTCTCTGAACCTTTTGATGATATTACGGACCGTAGATGGTGAAATTCCTAAATTCCTTGCAATAGCTCGTTGAGAAAAGTTGTTCTTGAACTGTTCGACAATTTGCCCACGCATTTGTTCACAGAGTGGTGACCCTCGCCCCATCCTTCTATGTGGATGACTGAGCATGTCAAGGAAGCTGCTTTTATACCCAATCATGGCACCCACCTGTTCCCAATTTGCATGTTCACCTGTGGGATATTCCAAATAAGTGTTTGATGAGCATTCCTCAAATTTCTCTGTCTTCTTTGTCACTTGTGCCAGCTTTTTTGAAACATGTTGCAGGCATCAAATTCCAAATGAGCTAATAATTGCAAAAAATAACAAAGTTTACCAGTTCGAACGTTAAGTATGTGGTCTTTGCAGTGTGTTCAATTGAATATAGGTTGAAAAAGATTTGCAAGTCATTGTATTCTGTTTTTATTTGCGATTTCCACAACGTGCCAACTTTTCTGGTTTTGGGCTTGTAAAATGGTATGGTGTGGAACATTAATCAGTTGTAGTTGTACGTCCAATGATTATATTCTGAGTTTTTCAATACAATTCCTTCAGTGGTTCATGAGATATTTTGCTAATGCACAAACACACAGAAACGCCAGCTATATATTGCCCGCCACCAGAAAAAACTAACAAATACTGTTACTGGAATTTTTAGCCACGGTTAAAAAATATATACTGTATATATATATATGGTATGCAGTCGCACTGAACCAACTGAAATTTTTTACGTAGATTATCAAAGATAACAGTACAGTATATGTAAGTAAGATAATTGTATGTATTAAAATATGAGGAAGTCTAAAAGATTATAGATTTTTCTTTTATGCCACAGTAGATTAATATGTAGGGTGTGAGGCTACAGCAGAAACATTAGTCAAAAGGTGCTATCCTGCTGCCGATTTGTACAATCAAAGGTGAGGAACTTGGGTAGAGGAACAACTACTATCCAGCTAGTACCGTAAATACTACCTTATTTCAAGAATGACCAACTGTTCTGTAGAATCAACACCTGATACCTGCGCGTAATTTGAACCAAAAGGGTTATCTTAATGTGTGAGCTTGTATTTAGTGTGAAGATGACTGTGATTATTTACTCTATTGAATTTAAATCTAGTTTTCTGTAACATGCAAAAAAAATTCTGTCATTCAGATTTTTGACGTGTTTGTCCTGTAACAACATAACTTATCCATCCAGTTTGTCTAGTTTTATGAATAAATTTTAATTAAATATTAGGGAAAAAAGGATATGTTGGAAAGCTGATGTGAGGTTTTCCATGGTATTATTTAACCTACAACAACCATGAGCATAAACACTGTGTGAAAATGTCCAAAGAAAACAACTAAGCCTCACCACAAATCTTCAGGGGGGCCTCAAGTTCGAGCAGGATCGGCTGGCTGAGGAAGATCTCCCGGGATTTGAGGCAAAGTCCACGGATTTCATTCTCTGTCAGCTGAACATTCTTACCAGGTCTGGAGCCTTTCACTTTGGAGAAACAGACAAAAAAAAAGGTCAATTATCAAAGAGGAGAAACAGCCAGGAGGTTTTGTTATTCATATTCAAATTTGAACCAACCTATTTTGTTGCAACTGTGTTTTTATTCACATGTTTTGTGCAAAACAGGGTCGCAAACAGTCTGTATATCGTATACACTACTCAAGACACGTGCAAAATCATAAATAAAATGTTTAAATAAAAGCTCACACTTTTTTTTTTTTTACTTACAGTAGGTTGACATAGAAGGACATAATGATGTAAAATTATATTTTAGGAAAAATGGCTAATTTTATGACCCGTTTGATAAACAGGACGGGTACACATTTGAGGGTTTCTATGAAACTTAGACTTGAGACTTACTTAAAACAAAACAAAAATACAGTATACAGCAAATCTGATGTGCACTGTTCCAGTCTTTTACATAACGATTCAAACTTTAGCAGAGAATATCCTCGTAAATAGTAGTAAGTATTTATTTCATGCACTAAACCAAACCAATATATACTGTCAAGCACAGCTCAAATCGTGTGTTTAATTTTTAAAAACTCCAAAAATGATCAACTTGTTAGCCTTTCATTGGCGGCTTCCTCCTTCTTGTGTTAGCTAAAATGGCACCTCCGTCAAATACTCTTACCTTCCAGCAGACGCTGTATAATGGAATCGATGTTCAACTTATCGGCTTCCGCCATGTTATTTCCCTTATCCTTGTCGTTTGTAATCTTACTTCAGCGAATTTAAGACGTAGTAATGAATGTAAAGTGCCTGCCGAGTTCGAGTTGGCTCAAGTTGTTTAGCGTTAATCGGCTATCGTTAGCCCGCTAGCTGGCTAACCTTGGAGAATAAATGAAAACCTGAAGGCGGAATTGTTGAAGTTATGGTGGCTGACATGTGCTTGCAGAAATTTAAGTTAGTAAACGACTTTAAAGAAGATAGCCGATTACAATTTTTTTAAGTGCTAATATTTTCTACTGCGGCTACTAGCAGCATGCCATCGACAAAAAAAGGTTAGAAGAGCGTTAGCCGAAAGCGAGGCTGAGCGGAAGTTGTCCAACTGTTTTTGCGCGGCCATTGGTTAGCATTTCAAAGTAGGCGGTGCTTGTGGTCTCCAATCTGCTCTCGGATTGGCTGAGTTCAATGTACGTCAGCGTTTACTAATCTCAAAAACCGCAACGTTAAAAGACCGAATGTTCAAGATGTAACAAGTTTTGATAGCTGAAAAGTTTATATCGTTAATAATCGACGTTAACTGTCTTTATCGACCCATATAGATTTATTTACGATTTGTAATTTCTGCGCAGTAGCGACACCCGCGAAAGTGACAAAGACGGAAAGGATTGACGTATTTTGGCATGACGCAATGAGTCAACAACCATTTTCATTCACCGGCGAATTTAGCAAGGCAACCAGCAGGCGGAGTTTGATCAAACTGCTATCGCGAGTAGAACGTAAACTCCTTCCACGCCGCTCTTCGTCATTTCTAGCCAAGTTACGCGCCGGCAGACCAGAGAGAGGCAGACCATAATCTGAGCTCCTGGCAACACGAACCAAGTGATTCATTCCAAAGTTGAGATGGCTTAGCTTAGTTTGCTCTTTCATTTAAATAAAAAGATGTCTACGACTTGGTTAAACGTTAACCTCTTTAGTTTAGGCTAATAGTCCCGTTCATAGTATATACTACTTCAACAATGAAGTTACTAAGTAAAGATATAGAAAAAGATAATGCCGGGTAAGTGACTGACCGTGTTAGCTAATGTTAGCAATCTAAGCATGCTGTTTTGTAGCTAACTACGTCATATGTCAGCGTAATAATAGTTGTGAATAGGTGTTTAAACGGCATTTACGCTAGCAATAATGACGGAAATATGTACAATATGTATATTTTACAAAACATAAAATATTACTAATTTAAAGGTTACCTGCTTTAGCACAAATAATTGTTGCATCAACGTTATTCCAGTACAGTATTCATGCACTAAGAATAGTTTTCTTCATCTGCTGCCTTTCATTTTATACTTGTGTTTTTTTCCCTTCTTTTATGTGTATATTGTTATGTATTTTATTATAATAAAATGAATGAATAAACAAAATCAAATCAGTATTTGTATTATAGCTTATTAAGAGCTTTTCCACTTTTTAACTTCATTTATCAAGCTATGTCAATTACTGTATATAATTAGTTTTAATACATGAAACTTCTTCAGTCAGGTGACTCTGATGCCAGAGGAGGCAGAGGACATGTGGCACACCTACAACCTGCTCCAAGTGGGGGACAGCTTGAGAGCCTCAACCATCAGGTAGGATTTGTGAAACCGAGTAATATTATGCAACTATTTCATGAAGAATGTTGCACTTGTGACGTTATACTTCTGCAAACTCCGATGCAACACTTTTATAATCCCCTTTCTATTAGGGCAGCTGTGCAATACTGTATATCCAAAATTGTATTGATACAGTATCCGTGTGTGCAATATAAATACTGCAAAGGGTTCCAAAAAAATTGCAGACACAGTCTTGACGTGGGCCTGTCTCAACTGATTTCTTTAACACAGTATTTCGTGTTGTAGTTTTATCAGAGTCAGAGAGTGTCAGAGATTCTTTATTGTCATTCGCACCACATGTGGTACATGTGGTGGAACGAAACTATGTACACAGGGTCCCACTTACATCCAACAATAAAATGTAAAAGAAAAACAGTAATAATATCTAATATATGAACTAAGAAAAATGTCAACTATTACGAGCTATAACTTATGAGCATCTTTATGATGTTTAATTCAGTAAATACCTGATAAGTGTTAATTATTGCACTTTGGCTGTTGCAAAACATTTGTATGTAGGTCAGAAATGGCAACTAATAACTAATACAGTCCCCTAACACAGATAATTTAACTTTTTATTTAATTTAAATACTATCAGTATCAAGGTTACATAAGTAAAGCTGTAGTAGCGCTGTGGTTAATTAAATAGTTTTCATTTGATACTACATGTATTTCTATCCTAGCATGTGATACTTGACCTGCCATCGTGTATCTGTTCTCAAACCCAGCCGGTTGAAGCAGATGACCGCTTGTCCTGATCCTGGTGCTGCTAAAGGTTTCTTCCTCATGAGGGAGTTTTTCCTTTCCACTGTCACCTTCATGCTTGCTCAAGCTGAGAGTTCTGTGATGGAGTTAAATTAAAAGCAGTCTGCTCCTCAGGAAAATAGGTTCTTCTTGATATTTTTTCAGTGCCCTGGGATGACTTCTGTTGTGACGTGGTGGCACTATATAAATAAACTGAACTGAATTGAATTGGTTAAGCGCCTTATAATGTTGAGGCTGCTCGTTCGAGACCAGGTTGTGTCAGGAAGGCCATCCAGTATACAACAATTGATAAATCTGTTATGAGTGTTCACTCGCTGTGGCAAGCCCTGCAGAAGGGAGCAGCCACACACAAAAAAAACTAAGCATTAAGTAAGAAGTAACATATTTCCATAATTGATCTGTCATTTGCACCACCGTTTGCGGTTTGACTAGGTTTTACTTTGTATTTTTTTTATTATACTGTCCATCCATCCATTTTCTTCCGCTTATCCGGGGTCGGGTCGCGGGGGTAGCAGCCTGAGTAAGGAGGCCCAGACTTCCCTCTCCCCAGCCACTTGGAGCAGCTCCTCCGGGGGAATCCCAAGGCGTTCCCTGGCCAGCCGAGAAACATAGTCCCTCCAGCGTGTCCTGGGTCTTCCTCTGGGTCTCCTCCCGGTGGGACATGCCCGGAACACCTCACCAGGGAGGCGTCCAGGAGGCATCCTAACCAGATGCCCGAGCCACCTCAACTGGCTCCTCTCGATGTGGAGAAGCAGCGGCTCTACTCCGAGTCCCTCCCGGATGACTGAGCTTCTCACCCTATCTCTAAGGGAGAGTCCAGACACCCTGCGGAGAAAACTCATTTCAGCCGCTTGTATCCGAGATCTTGTTCTTTCGGTCACAACCCAAAGCTCATGACCATAGATGAGGGTGGGAACGTAGATCGATCGGTAAATTGAGAGCTTTGCCTTTTGACTCAGCTCTCTCTTCACCACGACAGACCGGTACAGCGCCCGCTTCACTGCGGACGCTGCACCTATCCGCCTATCGATCTCACGCTCCAGTTTTCCCTCATTCGTGAACAAGACCCCGAGATACTTAAACTCCTCCACTTGGGGCAGGACCTCCTCCCCGACCCGGAGAGGGCATGCTACCCTTTTCCGGCTCAAGACCATGGCCTCGGATTTGGAGGAACTGATCCTCATCCCGGCCGCATCACATTCAGCTGCAAACCGCTCCAGTGAAAGCTGTAGATCACGAACTGATGAAGCCAGTAGGACCACATCATCTGCAAAAAACAGAGAAGCGATTCTAAGGTCACCAAAACAGATCCTCTCAACACCTTGGCTGCGCCTAGAAATTCTGTCCATAAAAGTTATGAACAGAATCGGTGACAAAGGGCAACCTTGGCGGAGTCCAACTCTCACCGGAAACGAGCCTGACTTACTGCCGGCAATGCGGACCAAGCTCTGACACCGGTCGTACAGGGATTATTATTATACTGTAGTGATAAATACAGGGATTATTATTAAACTGTAGTGATAAAAATTGGGTATTAAGCCAAATACCACAAAGTTGTCTGAATATATCTAGCGAGGGCAAAGAAACAATAATAACCCACCTGTATTTACAATAAAATCATGACATGTCATGACATGTTAATACTGCAATACGGATGGTGTTGAACAAAAAAAGAAATCCTACAAAATGTCAATAATGTTTAAAAATTTAACACCACTGTAATGTCCCCATTTTCATATTTTCTTGACAAGAGATCAGTTTTCCTCCTGGTTTTTTGCAAACCTCCAGGGTACTAAGCAGTTGGGTGTTGTAGGTAGTGAGTGCAAACATCAGCATGGTTTTAGTTCAGTTTAAATCGACAAAAACTTAAAAAATTTAAGTCTAGTTTTAGTCTTAAAAAAAAAAAATATTAGTCAGCTAAAAAAAAGTTAATTTTGGGTTTAGTTCCTCTTTAAAGTATGTTGAACAAACAGGCAACACATAGGCAACATACAAAATGAAGGTAAAAAACAGAATATAGACATAAAAACGTCGCAGATAATAAATATAACGACCAACCTGTGTTGGTAAATGGCTGTTTGAACCATCTTTCNACCAGGTTGTGTCAGGAAGGCCATCCAGTATACAACAATTGATAAATCTGTTATGAGTGTTCACTCGCTGTGGCAAGCCCTGCAGAAGGGAGCAGCCACACACAAAAAAAACTAAGCATTAAGTAAGAAGTAACATATTTCCATAATTGATCTGTCATTTGCACCACCGTTTGCGGTTTGACTAGGTTTTACTTTGTATTTTTTTTATTATACTGTCCATCCATCCATTTTCTTCCGCTTATCCGGGGTCGGGTCGCGGGGGTAGCAGCCTGAGTAAGGAGGCCCAGACTTCCCTCTCCCCAGCCACTTGGAGCAGCTCCTCCGGGGGAATCCCAAGGCGTTCCCTGGCCAGCCGAGAAACATAGTCCCTCCAGCGTGTCCTGGGTCTTCCTCTGGGTCTCCTCCCGGTGGGACATGCCCGGAACACCTCACCAGGGAGGCGTCCAGGAGGCATCCTAACCAGATGCCCGAGCCACCTCAACTGGCTCCTCTCGATGTGGAGAAGCAGCGGCTCTACTCCGAGTCCCTCCCGGATGACTGAGCTTCTCACCCTATCTCTAAGGGAGAGTCCAGCCACCCTGCGGAGAAAACTCATTTCAGCCGCTTGTATCCGAGATCTTGTTCTTTCGGTCACAACCCAAAGCTCATGACCATAGATGAGGGTGGGAACGTAGATCGATCGGTAAATTGAGAGCTTTGCCTTTTGACTCAGCTCTCTCTTCACCACGACAGACCGGTACAGCGCCCGCTTCACTGCGGACGCTGCACCTATCCGCCTATCGATCTCACGCTCCAGTTTTCCCTCATTCGTGAACAAGACCCCGAGATACTTAAACTCCTCCACTTGGGGCAGGACCTCCTCCCCGACCCGGAGAGGGCATGCTACCCTTTTCCGGCTCAAGACCATGGCCTCGGATTTGGAGGAACTGATCCTCATCCCGGCCGCATCACATTCAGCTGCAAACCGCTCCAGTGAAAGCTGTAGATCACGATCTGATGAAGCCAATAGGACCACATCATCTGCAAAAAACAGAGAAGCGATTCTAAGGCCACCAAAACGGATCCTCTCAACACCTTGGCTGCGCCTAGAAATTCTGTCCATAAAATGTCCATAAAAGTTATGAACAGAATCGGTGACAAAGGGCAAACTTGGCGGAGTCCAACTCTCACCGGAAACGAGCCTGACTTACTGCCGGCAATGCGGACCAAGCTCTGACACCGGTCGTACAGGGATTATTATTATACTGTAGTGATAAATACAGGGATTATTATTAAACTGTAGTGATAAAAATTGGGTATTAAGCCAAATACCACAAAGTTGTCTGAATATATCTAGCGAGGGCAAAGAAACAATAATAACCCACCTGTATTTACAATAAAATCATGACATGTCATGACATGTTAATACTGCAATACGGATGGTGTTGAACAAAAAAAGAAATCCTACAAAATGTCAATAATGTTTAAAAATTTAACACCACTGTAATGTCCCCATTTTCATATTTTCTTGACAAGAGATCAGTTTTCCTCCTGGTTTTTTGCAAACCTCCAGGGTACTAAGCAGTTGGGTGTTGTAGGTAGTGAGTGCAAACATCAGCTGTGCCTGTGTGTGATCGTTTTGGCAAAAATCTTCTGCTATGACCTGCTTTTAATCTTCTAAACTATAAAATAAGATCAAATCTATCCGTTCATTTAGTGCATTGCCAATTTTTATACATCACATCACATATAAATATAATGCATCCAACACTTTACATTCAGTGTATTGTATGAAACAACAACAACAAAAAACTACTATAAGTCTAATTGTTATGTTATATAGCATACAGTACATGCAAAAAATCAGTCTTGCAGCCGGATACTGGCTACTCCTTGCTCTCATGCTTCTGTCATTTTTACAGTCATAAATCGCAGTGATGTATCCTTAGCTTTATAGTAAACAATAAAACTTTTTTAACCACAATTTTTTATTTATAATTTCAGTGTCTGATACTCTTCTAAATATGAACATAATTGTGTTTATATTCTTGAGGCTTGATCCATAATCCAGTATTTTAACACAATTCATTGTCAAATTCAGCATAAAAGTTTTATTTAGTAAAAAAAACGGTCCTTGTTATGAAATGGCAGTGATGGATTTTTAACCTCGTCTTGTTTTCTTCAATACACACTTAAAACTGTATATCTGACTTAACAATTTAAGCCTTTTTCTTGGTTTTACAGAAAGGTGCAGACAGAATCCACCACGGGAAGCGTGGGCAGCTCGAGAGTTCGGACCACTTTGACGTTATGTGTAGAGACCATCGACTTTGACTCCCAGGCTTGTAAGCTGAGAGTAAAAGGCACCAACCTCGAGGAGAACCAGTATGTCAAGGTGTGAGATTCATATCGGTCTTATAAATGAATATTAAAGTGGGTGATGCGGGCAGAAAAAGCTAATCTTTCATTTTGTCTATTAAAGCTGCACTATGTAACTTTGTAGTGCAGTCTGTAACTTTTCTAACAATATATTTTTAACATATTTCTTCACTCTGTCACTATCTACTGACAGACTGATGTTAGACAAAGTAATCTCTGAAAAAAACTATAGTCCCCTTGCTTCTCTATCAGCATTTATAAAAACACTAAAAACACAGAGTGACCCGCCGTTAACCAGCCAATAAAAACAGAGTTTGTAACCAGCCAATAAAAACAGAGCTTGAATTTGAATCAGCCAATAAAAACAGAGCTTGAATTTGAATTTCAGCAGGGCCAGGGGGAGCAGAGCCATATATGGCTCTGAGGGGGAGGGATCAGAATGCTTTGCCTGTTGAAAATATTTCTAAGTTTTGTGCTCTACAGAAAGTTACACATAGCACCTTTAACTTTATGAATCAATTCATGTTTCCTCAGTCACTTGGTTTGTTGTGCATCATTAGTGGTTTTTGCCACCATTGATGGATGTTTTAGACATTATTATGAAAGCATCTGTGCAAATTATTGTTTGACTATACAGTACTGGCATAAAACCTGCAAGCTTCTGTCATTTCCTTTCATTGTCTGTCCGTCCATCCATCCATCCATCCATCCATCCATCCATCCATCCATCCTTCCATCCTTCATTCATTCATTCATTTATTCATTTCTGTAGAGTGGGCTGTGAAAATATTTACCTTGTTATTATTTCCATTTTGCTGCCTGACAACCTGGAACCTAGCTAGATATTTACTGTACTGTACTTTGATTCTAAGTAACATCCTCCCTCCCTCCCTCTTATCCATCCATGTCTTTATTTCTGTTTTACTACAAACAGGACAGAATGAGCCGGTTTGTTTTTGTTAGTCTAGTAGTTCATATGTGTGAAACTCAAGGCCCGGGGGGCCAAATATGGCCCTCGTTGACGTCTTATCTGGCCCTCAAGATGATATGTGAAATGTAAAATACTTCTAGCTCTTGAATTTTTTTCAGTAATCTTTGATTATTATGTCGAAAGCACAACAGAGAACATCAAATGAGACGAATCAAACTCTCGTTGAGGAACCTGTGACCAAGAAAAGATGTCTGGTATCAGATTTGAGTTAATGTAGATTCTGAAATTGGCCCTTAGTTTGAAAAAGGTTTTAATTTTGGCCCCAAAGTAAGTGAGTTTGACACCCCTGGTCTAGTTTGACAAACAACAATTTGTCCGTTGTGCTCTGTCCTTGTGTTTGACTGGTTAAGATCATAATGTACAGCTAGTTGGATTCCAACACCTGTTTGGTGTTGTTGCTTGTGTTTTAGAGGAAACTCACCTCATCATATAAAATAATGTATCACCCAGACCTAAGTGCTGACTTGTGTGTTTATTATTAAACCTATGGCTCATGTGGAGTTAAAACTTCTTGTGATGCTGTTGTGTTGTACAGATGGGGGCTTACCACACGATTGAGCTTGAGCTCAACAGGAAGTTCACTCTTGCTAAAAAGTGCTGGGACAGCGTTGTGCTGGACAGAATCGGTAAGCAGACGCTTCACTCGAACTCCAACTGCGATCACTTCCACTTGTTGACCTCGTTCTGAGTAATCAAAGCAAATGCACATCATCTGTTCAGTTTTAACCACCATTACCAGTAAAACAGCTCTGACCTGTCAAAGACTTTAATATTCATCTGAACATCCTCTTATGGGATCAGGCATCAAGCTCTGGCCCTCGCCATTCCTACGCAGCTCCGCTCAATTCTCATTTCCCTTCACTGCTGGGTCTGGCATTTCTCCCATCCACAAGGATGTCTCCGGTAGGTTTTGACCGGACCAATCAGAGAACAGAAGGCGGAGTTTTGAACGACGTCGACTGACGTCGTCATTCAAAATGGCTGCCGCCACGAAGGAATTTTCAATAAAACAAGGTAAAAAACTATTATTTCTCTGCTGAGAAAAAATAGATTTCATAGCTGACGTTATATCAGAAGTGTTCCTGAGCAATCAGAGAGCAGAAGGCGGAGTTTTGAACGATGTCGACTGACGTCGTCATTCAAAATGGCTGCCGCCACGAACGAATTTTCATCAAAACAAGGTAAAAAACTATTATTTCTCTGCTGAGAAAAAATATAGTTCATAGCTGACGTTATATCAGAAGTGTTCCTGAGCTTAACAGTTCCTAAATCAATTCACGAAATGGTCAAATCTGCTGGATATTAAATAGTTTCGGTTTGATATTTTCCAAACAGCCTCGGGTGCGCTACGAAAATAAATGATAAAAAATCGAATTTTATCTCAAATGTTTCATCTAGGCCAACAGTCAGTAAATTAAAGACATATAATTACACACTGGTGGCAGAAAAAATATCCACCGAGTGGTTTCTGAGCAATTTATCTGATAGCCTGGACCTCGTCAGGCTAAACTAACAAAACTCTGCCTCCTGTTCTCTGATTGGTCCATTCAAAAATCTCCAGAAGAAATCGTTGTCTATGGCAGAGATGCCAGACCCTAGTCCAAAGCGAAGTGAAGGACATGGGTCTGGTATCAACCAGGCTAGCATCAAGCATTTAAAGCAGAACTAACCAACCATTAATTCAGCTTTTAAACATTTACTTGTATGAAATCCTTTCTATAAATTAGTCACATTTTGGTAACGTTTATCAACAAGTCACTTCACATGGCAAGTGTTGAATGTTAACATGCTAAATGAGTTTTGATCTATTTCTTGTCTCGTCATCTACCCTTTAGAGCAGGCCTGTGATCCGGCCCAGAGGGCAGATGTGGCAGCTGTGGTGATGCAGGAAGGTCTGGCCAACCTGGTGCTGGTGACCCCCGCCATGACTCTGCTTCGGGCCAAGGTGGAGGTCACCATTCCTCGTAAGAGAAGAGGAAGCTGCACTCAGCACGAAAAGGTCAGTTGTCTTGTTGTGTCAGTGTGCGGATAGAACTGCACCTTGAATAGACGGTTTGGGACATTTGTTCTAGTGACACCGTTTCAGAAACAGTGCTGTATATCAGAACAAATGCTCTTGTTGGATTTAAGGGAGTTTCTTATGATGGCAATGTATTTATAAACTGGATTTTTAAAAAGTCATATCTACGGCTCAGAATCACCACATTAATGAAGCATTTAAACCTTCAGGAAACAGCTGTGCACAATGTATCGTACTGGACAGCAACAAACTGGCTAAAAAGTGCTGGGACTGGATCTTTGGGATGAACCAGTCTTTGCCGTAATGTATTTTGGGGTTTAAAAGCCACTGGGACGTTGTGTTTAGAAAATAAATGTCTCAGTTTCTCTGAAACTCCCGCAACATACGGAATGGCCACTGGTCTGGGTCTAGGTTCCTTCTTTTCACCTGATGGCTGACTGGAGTCCTGTTTGGGTTTCTTCTCTGCTTTCAGGAAGGCCCAGTTAGGAAATCCACATTTCTCTAGATCCTGTCTCGTGTGTGATTTCTCCTTCTGTCTGGCTGCTGAGTTAGTTGGGACGCTGTCTTCTCTGTGATACAGAGTCCTGATGACTCCTAACTTCCATCCATCCATCCATTTTTGTCCGCTTATCCGGGGTCGGGTCGCGGGGGTAGACGCCTAAGTAGGGAGGCCCAGACTTCCCTCTCCCCTGCCACATGGAGCAGCTCCTCTGGGGGAATCCCAAGGCGTTCCCAGGCCAGCCGAGAAACATAGTCCCTCCAGCGTGTCCTGGGTCTTCCTCTGGGCCTCCTCCCGGTGGGACATGCCCGGAACACCTCACCAGGGAGGCGTCCAGGAGGCATCCTAACCAGATGCCCGAGCCACCTCAACTGGCTCCTCTCGATGTGGAGAAGCAGCGGCTCTACTCCGAGTCCCTCCCGGATGACTGAGCTTCTCACCCTATCTCTAAGGGAGAGTCCAGACACCCTGCGGAGAAAACTCATTTCAGCCGCTTGTATCCGAGATCTCGTTCTTTCGGTCACAACCCAAAGCTCATGACCATAGATGAGGGTGGGAACGTAGATCGATCGGTAAATTGAGAGCTTTGCCTTTCGACTCAGCTCTCTCTTCACCACGACAGACCGGTACAGCGCCCGCTTCACTGCGGATGCTGCACCTATCCGCCTATCGATCTCACGCTCCAGTTTTCCCTCATTCGTGAACAAGACCCCGAGATACTTAAACTCCTCCACTTGGGGCAGGACCTCATCCCCGACCCGGAGAGGGCATGCTACCCTTTTCCGGCTCAAGACCATGGCCTCGGATTTGGAGGAACTGATCCTCATCCCGGCCGCATCACACTCGGCTGCAAACCGCTCCAGCGAAAGCTGTAGATCACGATCTGATGAAGCCAATAGGACCATATCATCTGCAAAAAACAGAGAAGCGATTCTAAGGCCACCAAAACGGATCCTCTCAACACCTTGGCTGCGCCTAGAAATTCTGTCCATAAAAGTTATGAACAGAATCGGTGACAAAGGGCAACCTTGGCGGAGTCCAACTCTCACTGGAAACGAGCCTGACTTACTGCCGGCAATGCGGACCAAGCTCTGACACCGGTCGTACAGGGACCTAACAGCCCATATCAATGGGCCTGGTACCCCATACTCCCGGAGTACCCCCCACAGAACCCCCCGAGGGACGCGGTCGAATGCCTTTTCCAAGTCCACAAAGCACATGTAAACTGGTTGGGCAAACTCCCACGCGCCCTCCAGGACCCTGCTGAGGGTGTAGAGCTGGTCCAGTGTTCCACGACCAGCACGAAAACCACACTGCTCCTCCTGAATCCGAGGTTCGACTATCCGACGGACCCTCCTCTCCAGAACCCCTGAATAGACCTTACCAGGGAGGCTTAAGAGTGTGATCCCCCTATAGTTGGAACACACCCTACGGTCCCCCTTTTTGAATAGGGGAACCACCACCCCAGTCTGCCAATCCAAGGGAACTGCCCCCGATGTCCACGCGATATTGCAGAGTCGCGTAAGCCAACACAACCCCACAACATCCAGAGCCCTAAGGAACTCAGGGCGAATCTCATCCACCCCTGGAGCCCTGCCACCGCGGAGCTTTTTAACCACCTCGGTGACCTCAGCTCCAGAGATTGGAGAGCCCGACCCAAAGTCCCCAGGCTCCGCTTCCTCAGTGGAAGACGTGCCAGTAGGATTGAGGAGGTCTTCGAAGTACTCCGCCCACCGACTCACAACATCCCGAGTTGAGGTCAACAGCACGCCATCCCCACCATAAATGGTGTTGGTCGCGTACCGCTTTCCCCCCCTGAGACGCCGGATGGTGGACCAGAATCGCCTCGAAGCCGTACGGAAGTCATTCTCCATGGCCTCTCCGAACTCCTCCCACGCCCGAGTTTTTGCCTCAGCAACCACCCGAGCCGCATGCCGCTTGGACTGCCGGTACCTATCTGCTGCTTCCGGGGTCCCACAGGCCAAAAAGGCCCAATAGGACTCCTTCTTCAGCTTGACAGCATCCCTCACTGCCGGTGTCCACCACCGGGTTCGAGGGTTGCCACCACGACAGGCACCAACAACCTTGCGGCCACAGCTCCGATAAGCTGCCTCGACAATAGAGGCGCGGAACATGGCCCACTCGGACTCAATGTCCCCCGCCTCCCTCGGAACGTGTTCAAAGCTCTCCCGGAGGTGGGAGTTAAAGCTCCGTCTTACGGGAGACTCTGCCAGACGTTCCCAGCAGACCCTCACAATACGTTTGGGTCTGCCAGGTCTGACCGGCATCCTCCCCCACCATCGGAGCCAACTCACCACCAGGTAGTGGTCAGTTGACAGCTCCGCCCCTCTCTTCACCCGAGTGTCCAGGACATGCGGCCGCAGATCAGATGAGACGACAACAAAGTCGATCATCGAACTGCGACCTAGGGTGTCCTGGTGCCAAGAGCACATATGTACACCCTTATGCCTGAACATGGTGTTCGTTATGGACAATCCATGACGAGCACAGAAGTCCAACAACAAAACACCACTCGGGTTCAGATCAGGGGGGCCGTTCCTCCCAACCACACCCCTCCAGGTCTCACTGTCATTGCCCACGTGAGCGTTGAAGTCCCCCAGCAGAACAAGGGAGTCCCCAGGAGGCGCACTCTCCAATACCCCCTCCAAGGACTCCTAACTTGTGCTCCAAAAATGTGATGAGAGTCAAACTGTAAATACTGGTCTGTGTGGGTGGGTTTGCGGTACACCTCAGTTTGCAAATTTCCTCTATCAGAAATTGATACCTCACAGTCCAAGAAAGCCAACCTGCCATTTTTTTACATCTTCTCGTGTGAACTTGATATATTTATCCACAGAGTTGATGTGATCAGTGAAATGTTGGACTTCCTGAGATTTAATTTTAACCCAGGTGTCATCAACATACCTGAACCAATGACTTGGTGGTCTCCCTGAAAAGGACGTCAAGGCTCTCTTTTCTACCTCCTCCATGTACAGGTTGGCAACAATAGGAGAAACTGGAGACCCCATAGCACACCCATGTTTCTGCCTATAATATTGCTCCCCATATGTGAAGTAGGTTGACTGCAGGCACAGTTTCAAGAGTTGACACAGTTGCTCTGTGGAAAGTGTGGTCCTGCTGTTCAGAGTGGTGTCTGATTTTAACCTTAAACAGACCACCTCTACTGCCTCATCAACAGGAATGCACGTAAAGAGTGATGTAACATCAAAAGAGACCATTGTTTCATCA
Organism: Garcialebias charrua; assembly: GCA_038048925.1. Taxonomy (NCBI): domain Eukaryota; kingdom Metazoa; phylum Chordata; class Actinopteri; order Cyprinodontiformes; family Rivulidae; genus Garcialebias; species Garcialebias charrua. The sequence continues at coordinate 28,614 of JBBPBX010002380.1, read as the reverse complement.
GTCTCCATGATGACATCCCTCACCTTATCCACAAAGTCCATGATGTTCTGTATGTGGTGTTCTGAGCTGCCAGCTAAAGGGATGAGTACAGATGCCAGATATTTGGAAACATTGTAAGTGACTGAGTTAATCATGCTAACAATTGGTCTTTGGGGGAGTGGTGGTCAGAGACCATGGGCTGGTTCAAGCCCCGGTACCGACAACATCAAAAAACGTTGGTGGAAAAAGGTGAAGCACCCACACCTGCCTCCACCCTCATTCGCCCCACCCTGGGCCCCTGAGCAAGGCCCTTAACCCCCACCATTTGCTCCCTAACAGGTTTCTCTTGAAAATGAGTTCTCGTGGCTCAATGAGACTACCTGGATAAAAAAAAGGTACACCTTGTTTGTGGATTTTAGGTAAACCATACAGACTAGGTGTGGCCTCCACTGGGTACAGTCTGTGGTACAGAATACTGTCAATAGCCTTGTCCTGCTCCAAAATTTTCAGGCAATCTATCAACTTCTTCTTGTAACCACTTCCTGGATCTCTTTTCAGCGGTTCATAAGTGGTTAAGTCACTAAGGAGTGACATAACTTTCTCATGATAGTCTTTCTGGTTCAAAATCACTGTGCACCTTCCTTTGTCTGCTGGGAGGATGATGATGTTTTTGTCCTTGCTAAGAGTGGTGAGTGCATCCCTCTCTTCTCTACTGATTTTGGAAGGTGGTGGTTTGGCATTGCTGAGGCAGGCTGAAACTTTGATTCTGAGTTGTTCTGCTTCAAATTCTTTAATTTTGTTGTTACGGATGGCTGACTCAGTGGCTGTGACCATCTCCACCAGAGGAATTCTATTTGGTGCAACTGCAAAGTTCAATCCCCTGGCAAGAATCTCTGTCTCCGGTTGGGTGAGCTGTCTGCCAGATAAATTCTTCACCCACTTTTCTGTCTCCCTGTCATGTAACTGTGTACTGGAGTTTTGTCTTACACTGAATGTGTTGTTATTGGAATTGCGATGGTGTTGACGAGTTATTAGCAAGTTAAACTTGTTTTGTTGTTGAGTCTTGAACTTGACATGCTGTGCTAAGCGTGCCTGATCTGTACAGTCCATCACTTTCTGAAGTGTGGTCTGAGGTGGAGGCCTCCGGGTTCAACTGTCCCCCTCTTACAACGCTGTTATTGCTAGTATCACTCAGCCCTCTGTGAATAGCAAACAACCATCAGGGTGCTAACGATCCATCGTTAGGCTGATGGTCCTCCTTGATCATGTGAGCAGCTGGTTTCGGCTGTCATCAGCCAACTGGTTGATCCACTGTGAGAGGGTGCTATTTATAAGACTGAGCTGAATACAGCATCTCAGACTGAGGAAGTCTTTCGGACGAAAGACGAAACGTTTCTACAGTTTTTTTGCTTTGTTTTGTTTTTTGAATGTCCAGAGGACCAGACTTAGCTTTTTTAGATTTTTCTACCTGGATTATTGAGCGTGCGTCAGGGTATGGTAGAGTGCTGTATGAATGAGTAAATGAGGGCACAGATTGTAGTGTAAAGCACTTTGAGTGTCTTGATAAGATAGAAAGGCGCTATAGAAGTACAGTCCATTTAATATTTTACATAAAAATATGACTAAGACATTTTTAGTGTAAAAGGATTAGCAATCTGTTTTTTTTTTTGTGTGTCATAGTTTGATGTCGGATGGTTTGTGTCTGCAGGCACTGGATCGGTTCTACGAGGCTGTGATGCAGGCGATTCTTCGCCACATTAATTTTGATGGTAGGATTCAGACACAACTACACCTCCACATGTATCCTCCTCGCACAGATTGCTCCTGTCACACGCTTCTTGTTTTTCATCCATAGCTACTAGAACAGATCTGCTTTAAGCTTCTGGCAGTTGTTTTGTTATTTTAGGGGGGATAAAGAATGAAACTGATGGTTTGCATTTTGATTTAGCTTTCTTTTGATTTCTGTTAGTGGTGAAGTGCATCCTTGTGGCCAGTCCAGGGTTTGTGAAGGACCAGTTTTACACTTACCTCTTTAAAGAGGCGGTGCGGCAGGACAACAAGGTCCTGCTGGAAAATCGGCCGAAGTTCATGCTGGTCCACTCGTCATCGGGTCATAAATACTCACTTAAAGGTACGAGCTGCTCCACGCTTTGAGTAAAACAGTCAAAATGCATCACAAGCCAAAACCATGAAATACTTGTTTTACAGAAATCCTCTGTGACCCCGCTGTGACGAGCAGGCTTTCTGATACAAAGGTACGCAGACATCCTCTGATTTTCTTGTCAACTCACGATCCCAAATAAAGAGCTGAAACTCTGTCTTAAACCAGGACTGCAGAACCATCAGACTATTCTGGTATAAATCCCATAAGATTCAACATGTACATTTAAAAATACTAGAGAAAATGCATTTCCTGCGAAAATACAGTGTGAAAGCTTATTACTGAAGAACTTGCTGAAAAACAGCTGAAGCAGAACAAAATGTGAAAGGAGCAGTAAAAGGTCTAAAGATCTGAAGGATGTAAAATGAGCTCAATTCATTTTCTGTAAGCGGAAAAAAATGCCGGCTAAATATTTCAAAAAGCTAAAGCTGCACCAATACCAAAAGTCAAATCACCCTTCTCCTGAACAAGCTGAACGTTTTGATATGATTAGTTGAAATAGTACAAAAATTGTGGAATGATAAAGATGCTGAAAAACTTGGGAAGAAAAATGGATCACAATAGTGTGAATTCTTCACAATAATAAATCATAGTGTACTTGTTGTTTACATTAACTTATCGTTTAAAATCGGTGTGATGGAGTTTGTAGAGAAAAGTGATTGCTGCAGTTTAATAATCTGCACATGAATTTTATGAATTTAAGTTTATAAATTACCCTGAATATGGATTTTCACATCATTTTGACCGAGCGGGTTCATATTTCATTTTCCAAACGGATGTTTTGGTGCAACTCTCAGGCAGCTGGAGAGGTGAAAGCCCTGGAGGACTTCTACAAGATGCTTCAGCACGAACCCGACAGAGCCTTTTATGGGTGAGACGAGACGGACCAGAACACTGAGGTTCACTCGTTCACTCTGAAAACCAACACTCTTTACCTCTTCTGCACAGAATTGCTCATGTCGAGAAAGCAGCCGATGCCCTCGCCATCGACACCCTGCTGATCAGCGATAAGCTGTTCAGGTATTTTCTGCTGGCTTTAAAATGTTCAAACCAACAGGTTTTTGTGGTATTTCACTGATGTTTTTTTTTTTTCTTGTGTATTCAGACATCAGGATGTCCCCACTAGGAGTCGTTACGTTCGGTTGGTAGACAACGTGAGAGACAACGGTGGAACTGTCAGGTAACTTTTATTTCCTACAACAAACCATGTTGGTCTGTAAATACAAGAATGTACAGCTGGTGAAGTACTCGTATTTTCCAGAGTATAAGTCACAGGACTGACAAATCTATGCAAAAAACTGACTTATACGCCGGAGAATACGGTATTTTATAGGAATGCACTGGGCGGTATTATTTTATCTGAGTTCAAATATTTTGCTCAAAATGTTTTCTTTGAGTCCTTTTAGAGTTTATTGATCAAATGATTCAGTGTTTCTCAACCAAGCTGAGAAGTTTTCTTTTCTTTCTGCAGAATGTTCTCAAGCCTTCATGTGTCCGGTGAACGTAAGTGACTGAACACAGAAATATCATTTTACATTTTCTTATTGAATAAATTGGATGTAAATAATATTTTCAAACGGACGCATACAGCTAATGCAGTTGAATCTTTTAATGTCATCGTTTTTGTTTTGACTGGCTCACTCCTCCATGAAAACAAGTTTTCAACCAGAGTTTAAAATGAAAACCGTGAGATTGTTGTGGTCAAATTAAACTTTAAGCATGTTATTTGGCGTTCTGTAGTGAAACCCAAGCAGCCTGCCGTTAAGTTAATTTAACCCTGAACTCTCCTCAGAGCTGACTCAGCTGAGCGGAGTGGCTGCCGTCCTGCGTTTCCCCATCGCTGACCTATCAGAGCCGGAGGACGACAGCAGCTCAGCTGAGGACTGATCCAGCAGGCCAGAGTTTTATTGTGAAAGCGAGACGACACGTGGTTACACGGTGCAGTGATTCTGTTTGTTGAACATTAGACTGCTGTGGTCAAGGTGTCCTCCATCTCCAGCATCAGCACCTTTGCCTTCCTGAAGTGGCCATACTTTGACATGACTGGATGTTTGATGCTTTTAGTTTGAAGGTGCCTTCCAGAAGAGCTGAGGCTGAGAAGTTGCCATATTCAAAAGAAAACAAATCACCTTTGTAGCAGCAGAGCTAACCCTCCTTCATCCAGTTGTATATACAACTTACTCTTCTTGCAAATAAACAGCAGAAGCATGAACTGAATACCTGTCATTCCACTTTGTCATATTTCTAATCGTGCATGAATTGGGACACAACGATGTAAAAATAGACTTTTTATTAGATCCAGTTCTTTCATTTTTAGTTTGAAGACTCTGTAGTTATGGGTTAAATCCCCCAAAACTACTGCATATCAACAAACTCTAAATCAAGTATGCTCAGGATTTTTAGTTTAATAAAGCAGCCTGGTGCTTGTAGCTTCGTCTTGTTCTCCTCTGGCAAAATGTTGAAAACTTCTAATGAGCTAAAACTAAAGTGCATTTTTAAAGACGCCAGTGTTGCTTTGCATGTGAACTGGCTGCAGTTGGCATCACTCCGGACACTGGTAGCTCTTAATCCAAACTAAATCCTCCATCGTGCCCCAGTGCAGGTAGATGATGGAGCAGATGACCATGACGTGCATGATCTGGTGGCTGTTGCCCCAGTTATCAAACAGACCTGGGCTGAAGCGCTCAGGGATCTGGATGATGTTCACCAGTCCTCCCAGCACAGCCAGAGCGTCCATGATGACGAAGAGACGCATGGAGTTGGGACTGCCCACCCCGTTTCCGTACACCCGGAACAGGAAGAGGATGAAGCGGAAAAACGCCTGCCAAACGAAAGATCTCAGTCGCAGGACGTTGGTGTGGGCCGTGGTGGCACAGTAGATCCCATAGGCTGAGAGGACGACGTAGACCAGCAGGGCGGTCCGCTGCAGGGCGGGGTAACACAGGAGGGTGACGTATATGATGGGAAGAGCCCCTGAAGAGAAGGAGAGGTTAAACTTTTTAGAACAGTTCTAGATTTCAAACTTGATGTGAAGCAGTTAAAGAGAATTCAACTCCTGACTTTTTATCCTTGAACCTAGTTTGTTCAGGAGTCTGACTTCAATATTTAAAAACCTAAATCCTTTTACATTTAGTTGAAACGTGCTTTCTGATTGGTCAGTTATAAGGAAGACGACTGCTATTTTCCTTTTATAAATAATAAATAAATAAAAACTACGAGTACCGTATTTTCTGTTGTATAGGTTGCCCCGAAGTATAAGTCGCATTTACTATGCATCACCGCTAGTGCTTTAATAGAGTACTCGACAGATCGAGTCCTAAAAGTTCTATCGAGCTCTTTTTATCCCTCTCGAGTACTCGTAGTGACATCATCACGTCGCACTGTCATTACGTCACATGTCACATGATCCGCACCGAGCTAGTAGACGCTACCAAATGGATTCCTCTGTGCGCACGGATGTATGGAGCTGGTCCAGTCTTGTCAAAAAGGTAAAAATGCGTTGTGTTTTATTATTATGAAACAGTTTATAATTTTATAGAATGCTTTGCTGCTTCTGTCACCACCGTAGATTGTGACAGGAGGTGGCGGTGTTGGATTGCAGGTCACATATATATATAACACGGCCGAAACGGCTTCCTCTCTCGTTTCACCAACAAAAAGCCACAAATATTCATCTCTCTAGACCTATTAAAAACCTATAAACACATTAATCTCTAAAAGTAAACCTAAACTGCACAGCACTGCAGGCGGTGTTGCCCCATTTGTTTTTAAGTTTCGGTTTCAGCGCCGCACGGTACTTTCACTTTTTATATTAATAATAACTAATAGTTTTGTTTTTCCTGTGACTTATCTGCAGTATGATAAATGATAGGAGCATAATAAATGCTCCCAATGTTTTGTTGGTCTTTTTTTTTTTTGGTAAATAATGAAGTTTTTATGCATTTTTATATATTTATTTATTTTGCATCTTAAGAGCCTATGACATCATCGAGTACTAATCGAGTTTATTTATGTTAATGTCGAGTTTAAAAATTATGTACTTGTTCAACCCCTAGTCACCGCTGACCCCCTGGGAAAAGTGGGGTAGCAGTACAGGAACAACATGATAGTTGTCAAAAGCCTAGAGGGCCCTCTCGCACCTCTAGTGGCTGCAAATGGTAATGTTTTCATGTCAGTATGAATGAACATTTAAAGCGTCAGTCAAAAATTGTGTTATGAATATGGGGGGGGGGGGGAACGTATAAGTCACAGGAATGACAAATCTTTGCAAAAAAAACTGATTTATACGCAAGAAAATACGGTAGTTTAAATTTCTATATTTTCGTATGATAAACATTTAGTCAGAAATGATCTTTTCATGTTTGCTGGATAATACCGAGTTTGTTTAACATTTTGTAAACTCAAAGTGGAAAAAGTTAGAATTCAGTTAAAACATCAGAAGTTGTACTAACGTCTTTTTAGCAACATTACCCAGTGTGTTAACTAGGCCGACCCCGAACATGTCGAGGGAGAGCAGCGTGTTGTACACGTGCCGCCCCCCTCGGTGGTTCATGAACAGGTGGTAGAGGACTGAGCCGACGGTGGGGCAGATGCAGGCCAGGTAGTGGACCACACAGATCCACGTGCTGTCCACCTCCATCCAGGGGATACTGTAAGGCAGCAGCACCAAGAACAGCAGGAACGGGATGCCTGCGGTGATGGGATGAGGAAATAAAATAAGATTACATTTAAGTTAGTCTTATAGACGATGCAGTAATTTTACAGGTTTGCAACTTCTACTTCTATGTTCATTCTACTCGTTCTCTAACCAAATAAACTTTGTTCAGATGCAAATACACTTGAAGTTTAAAATAAAACTACTGTTGTATAAATACATAAGTAATTGGAGACCTTATGAGTAGTGGTCTCTCTATACAGTACTGGTGATATTGGACCAACTTCCAGCTTCAAGTACTCGTTCTTGTACTCAAATACACCTGATACTTTGGATTGATGCCATTTCCTCCTCCACTTTGCAAGTAACAAGGATAAAATAAAAAAAGTCCATAGTTTAGAGATATTTTAATAAAAACGTGACGTTAAGACAGCAGACTGTTTCTAGTGCTCCTAATAAATATTTCCCCAAAGGAATCTGCCCAAGAGATCAATAAAGGGGTGGCCGTGGCACAGTGGTAATGGCAGTCGACCCCCAATCGGAAGGTCGGAGGTTCGAGTCCCGCATCCGCCCACCATGTGTCGTTGTGTCCCTGGGCAAGACACTTAACCCCGAGTTGCTCCCGGTAGGTCTGGATAGCGCCCTACAAGGCAGGCTACCACTAACGGTGTATGAATGGGTAGATGGCTCGTATTGTAAAGCGCTTTGGGGCTCCTCAGAGGGGGCTGGAAGGCGCTATATAAATAAGCTCCGTTTATCGTTTTTACCGTTTAAAGTTATATTTAATCTAAAAGAAAGGTTTGCCAAGTTTTTGTTTAATGCTTTAAGTATTAATTCATAACCTACTTTGTATCAGTACTCTGTATCGGTAAGTACTTAAAAAAAGTACTTCTAGTCTGTCTGAAAAAACTAACAGACGCCACTCCTTATGAGTATTAATCGTTTAAATCACATATGTCAACCGGCCCACAAACTCATTATTTATGGCCCCCTGGATGATAATAAAAATAAAAAAAGTGGTTTTTTTTTTTTGTTTGTTTTTGTGATTGCCTCCCTTCTCCCCTTACAGCCATCCTCTCCACACCATTATATTTATTCTAGTAATTATCTAGTGGAGTTTTTTATTATTATTATTTATTTATAATATATTTGTCATAAATAGCTACATTATAAAACAATGTAAAATACTAAAAGCAGGAACATGTCTGTGTTGATTTATGCCAAGAACTTAGCAGATGTAAAGCTATTTAATATTTAATTTAATTAATTTATTCATTAATTTAAAAGAGACTAAATAAAACAAATTAATCAAAAAGAAAACAATTATTGAAAATAGTGCAGAAAGAAGAAAAAAATATTATATCACCCCCTTATAATAAACATTGAAACAGTCCGGCCCTTGTCTTGTAGCAAATTTGTTTTTTTTGGCCCTCGGTGTATTTGACTTTGACGCCCCTGGTTTAAATGCATTTTATTTTTACACATTAGGACCAAGTTGTCTGCTGCTTTTTATCACACTTGAGTCCTTTACATTCAGGAAACTGTTTTTATCTATTGTCACAAATACAAATGTTCATTTCCAGATGTGTTTTGATCAAAGCTACAACGTGGCCACACGTGGCTCTAGAGCCGCAGGTTCCAGACAACCGCGACTAAATTTGTAGCTCAGAGGTAAAATGAAAATACTAAAAACAAAAGCCAACCGTTCAAAACGAAACAAACCTAGAACAGTTAAAATATACACGTGTACATTATAAAGTCGGCATAAACAAGTATGCATGAGGAGAAATATTAATTAGAGCTGTATAAAACTGTTAATGTTCACAAGTTGGTCTTTAAGGCATTAATTTACCTGAAGATTAAAATATTGAATCAGTTCATTTTTGTGCTGCTACTGGCAAACTCGTCCCAATCGATGGACTTTTAAACAAATAATATCGTCCAATGTTTTTTGTGTTGTTGGTTCAATTTTTAGCCTAAAGTGACTTAAAAATTATTTTATTTTTTCCTCACATCAACACTTTACAATACACAAAATTTGATTAACTACTAGGGAACACCTCAGGAATGAATCAGGAGCTAATGGGTAGTTAACAAGTACTGGGGAACACACAGCAAGCCTTATTAGGGGACTACTGGTTTGTTACCAAACAGGAGAAATTCTCCATGTGGGTTCTGAATAAACCCTACACCAGTGAGGTCACAGCTTGTAATGGTCAAAAATCCGTTTCCTAGGGATTTTATTGGATTTTCTCTTTTGTAAACCTAATCATTGGTAAAAATTCAATAAAACCTCATTAGGAAACAGATTTTTGACATTGCGAGCTGTGACCTCACTGGTGTAGGGTTTATTCAGAACCCACATGGAGAATTTCTCCTCTGTTTCTGTGGTAAACCAGTACTGGCAGTCCCCAACAATAAGACTTGGCTGTGTGTTCCCCAGTAAGTACTGGTTAACTACCCATTAGCTCCTGGTTAGTTCCTGAGGCGTTCCCCAGAAGTTAAAGTTGTGTACCTTATTGTAAAGTGTTACCAGAAAAGCTGCATTAAAAACGTCTCGACTCGAACACCGACAGTTGTTCCTCTTTCTGTTCTGAACCAGGAACAACGTGTTCTCTAGTGTGAAGCAGAGGAACCTGGGCGGTACTGGATTACTAACACCCTTCACTTCTCCTCAGTAAGAGTGTTACTCTTAATGAACTTATCCGTTGACCAAGGACAGAACGGCACAAAAGGAACGTACCTTTAGATGTTTTGGACTTTACAACTTTTAAATCACGTCTTTTAAAGTCCATCTTTTTATTGGTTTTGCACAACAGACCTCATCTTAAAGTCCTGCATCTATGACAAAAAAAAAAAAAAAAAACTTTATTCTCTTTATATTTCTGCTCAAGTCTCTAGGAATTCAAACTCAGCCGTATCAGTCATCTTTAAAGGCCTAGTTAAGTGTTGGATATTTCCAACTGGGATTTTCTGAGCAGTTTACAGCTAATACCCCGTATCCTCATTACACTCATCGTCAAGGATACGTGTACATGGTCAAGTGAAAGTAGTGGACACACGGTGACCGGCTTCCTCATCTTTAAAGAGAATAGAAGCTTGTTATTCTTAAAGGTAGATTTTAGTTGTATTTTGAAATAGTTTGTAGTTTTAATTGTAGTCTTAGTTTTGGTTTTTAATGAAAAAAAGATCTAAAGAAAGAATAGGGCTACATCCAAAATTAATTATAATATATTGACAAAAAAAAATACAACTTTTTCCACAAGTATCCCGGAGAGTGAAATATTAAGTCTTTATTTCTTGTAAATTTGATTATAGTTTATAAATAATCAAAAATCGAAATTCAGTGTCTCAGAAAATTAGAACATTGTGAAGAGGTTCGATATTGTAAACTTGTGGTGTCATAATCAGCTGATAAACTCCTAGACATGAGCTACAAAAGTCTTATTCCTCAAGTCCGTCCACTCCCGAACCAGAGACAACATCAGAAGCGTCTTACCTGGTGAAGACAAAAAGAACTGGACTTTTGCTCCATGGTTCAATGTTATCTTTTCAGATTAAAGTACATTTTCATGTTATTTGGACATCAAGGTCTCAGAGTCTGGAGGAAGAGTGGAGGTCCAGAATCCACGTTGCTTCCACATCACAGTGAAGTTTCCACAGTCTGTGATGGTTTGTGTCCATGTCCTCTGCTGGTGTTGGTCCACTGTGTTTTCTGAAGTCCTCAGTCTACGCAGCATCTACCAGGACATTTTAGAGACTTCACGCTTCTGCAGACAAGCTGTATGCAGATGCTTCATTCTCCAGCAGGACTCGACTCCTGCCCACTCTTACAAAGGCACTGAAAGCTGGCTCCATAATATATATTTTTTCTGACAGTGAATTTTTTTTTTTTCATTATTTGTAAGACATACAGGTAGTCCCCGACTTACGAGCGAGTTCCGTTACTACGAGGTGCTCGTAACACGAAATCTCGTATGTCGGAACACGAAACGCGTGTCGCTCGTAAGTCCGGATTTTCGGTCGTAAGTCGGAAAATTTATGCTAGCGCTACTACGAACACTCGTTTTTCAACACAAACGTACATACTAGTTCATAAACATGCTCAGAACTTTGTTTACAAACGGTTAACTAACACACTTTCATCTAAAAACACATACCAGTGCTGTATTTTCTGTATGTTCTGTACAACTTTACTGTTCGTTAGTCAGCTCGTAAGTCCGGAACCTTGTATGTCGATGCGCTCGTAAGTCAGGGACTACCTGTAATCCTCAAAATTACAAGAAATAAAGGCTTGAAATATTTCACTCTGATGAACCTAAATGAGTTTCACTTTCTGAAGTGATTGACACGAACCTTTTCACTTTGTTCACATTTCTTTAGGTGCACCTGTACATTTATTCAGCCTTTATTTATACAGGTCAATCCCATTGAGCCTCGGGGACTCGTTTACAAGAGAGACCTGTAAATGTGAACTATCTGGACTCACCGTGCGTGTAAATGTTCCCCAGCTCGTTGTGCACGTAGAAGAGGCTCCCGAGGCACTCCTGTGCTGTGGACACGGGCCGGTAGCCTGTCAGGACGTACTTGTTGAACTGCAGGTGCTGAGGGGCCCTTGCGAAGTCCAGGAGCTGCGGTACTTGGTAGAGCTCCGTCATGGCTTCGTGCACCCAGCGCCCTGCTCTACAAGTTCCTCTACATCTACATCCTAATGAAGACTCCGCTCTCAGCTGCAGCTGACACCGCCGGCCGGGAAATCTCGTTTCTGAAATCCATCTTCAAACAGGTATAAGTCCGAGCACGCAACCTGTTGAGCTGTCCAAGTGGCTCGATTTGAGAAGGGCCAATCAGCAAACGGCTTGCAATCCTAATCTGGGGTAATCCTTGCAAACGTCCATGTGCACTGCTGCAGATTCTCCTCGTCACTGTTAATGACCAACTCACACTTCCACCTCAGTGCAGATTAAAAAACAGAAGTGTAGCTCTTCATGCAAACTGGAAACCGTTTCATCACTCAGTCAGTCTAAAGTGATGCAGTGAGGAGGATTTAAGGATTAGTGGTGGTCTTCATGCTCACTTCAGTGGGCTTAAGAATAGTTAAACATATTTTCTGTGTAAAGTAAACAAGTGACATCAGGATTTGATAGTTTTAATCAAATACTGTACAACAAACAGATGCTTGCATGAAGCTGAACAAAAATCTAGTTTTCATTAACGGAGTTATTACAGTAATGTGAATACAGGTTTAGCCTTTTTCAATAAAAAATGACAGCTTCCGTAAAAATAATTAACATCTGCAGCAGACAAACATTTCTCAAAAATACAGCTTGGCATACAATGAAATGAAAGTGCCGGACATACAACAGGTGAAAAGAGGATGCACGAACATTCAAAAGAAAAATCAAGGGGTACCTAAAATATTGAACGGCTTCATGTACATACTTACAAACAAACCTAGCAAAACCAGTAAACCGAGAAAACTAAATTGAATGTGCAACTAGAAAACATCAAGAAGGTGTAAAATAAACTGATCCGATTGGTTCGATCAACAGTGTCAACCTGCGAGGAAAGATAAAGAGAACAGTCAGAGCAGCTGATGGAAGTATAACCAGTGTTAATTTTGACAGCTATTTTTAATTTAGTTTTAGTCTTAGTCATGTGACTAAAACATCATTTAGTTTTAGTCATTACTTAGTCATCAGATTTTTTTTTGTTTTAGTCTAATTTTAGTTGACAAATCAATGAAAACATTTAGTCGACTAAATCTACAGTCAATTAAGTCGACTAAGTTATACATAGTAAAAACTTTTCATCAATTCTCTGTAGTTACTAAAACAAAACAATGTTTTAACCATAATATTAATATTAATATGCAATACATACAACAACAAATAAAACTTTTTTCAAACATTATTTGTCTAACCTTGCTTTTAACAGTAAAACTACAAGCAGTACTTGAATCCAGTGTTAATTTTGACAGCTATTTTTAATTTAGTTTTAGTCTTAGTCATGTGACTAAAACATCATTTAGTTTTAGTCATTACTTAGTCATCAGAATTTTTTTTGTTTTAGTCTAATTTTAGTCGACAAATCAATGAAAACATTTAGTCGACGAAAATAATTAGTCGACAAAATTAACACTGAGTATAACTTCACATACTGAAGGTCATTTGTTCTTACCTTGATGGTCACCGTTCCCAAAGAAGCCATTCAAGTCGTATTTCTTTCCTGAACACAGAAACATGGTGACCGTCTATAAATTATTTAATATTTCCTGTGTGCACTGTTTACGATTTAAAAAGTGCTACACAAGGGAATGTTGCTCAAGCGTTAAATATTTAAACTTCAGCAGTTACGGTTGTAAGTCAACCAATAGTGTGAAGGCTTATAAAGCCTTCACACTATTGTGATCCTGTTTATAGTCATTATTCCGGGTTCTTTACTGCTTCCAGATGTTTTTTCTGCATCTTTCTTGTTCCACAATTTGTGCCTTGTCAACAAATCAAAGCGTTCGGCTCTTTCAGGACAATCCTGCTATGACTTTTGGTATTGGTGCAACTTTAGCTTTTTGAAATATTTGGCCTTTTTTTTCTGCCATATTTTTCCATCACAGAAAATGAATGGTAACTCATTTCACAATTACGTCCTTCAGATCTCTAGATATGTTTACAACCTTTTACTGCTCCTTTCACATTTTGTTCTGGTTCGGCTTCTTTCAGCTTCCTTGAGCAATTTATTTATTTTTTAGCTACTTTCAGATGTTTTTCGAGCTGTTTTGTGCTCCTTTTTCCTATTTTTGTGCTTCTTCTAACTTGTTTCTGCTCATTTCAGCTTGTTATGCTAATTTCAGCTTATTTCTGTAAGTTTCAGCGTTTTCTCCTGTTTCAGCTGCTATTTAACTGTATTTATTCTAATTTAAGTATGCTCAGCTAATTCCACATTTTTGCACTCAATTTAAAAATTTTCAGCCTATTTAAACAAAAATATGCACCACTTCCTTTTGGTAATTTAAGCTTCTTTCTGCTATTTATCTACTCTTCAGCTGTATTTTGCTGACTTCAGCTTTTCTTAAGATAATTTCTACTATTGTGCTCATTTCTGCTTCTTTCAGCCTAATTGGGCACAGTTGTGCTCTTTCTGCTTCCTTCTGCTAATTTAACTTCTTCCTGCAGTTATTTCAGCTACCATTTAGCTGTTTTTAAAAGGACAGCTATTATCCACAAGCTGTCGGATTACTAAACTCTCAATCACGAACCATACACGGATTACTCTCAATAAATAACACTGAACAATTGTCAATAACATTGTACCAAGCCACATCTGTGACAACTAGTATAATAATATTAGCTGGTGACAACTAATATGTTTATTGTTTATTGCTGCTGCATCCCGCATCCATGTTGTTTTCTATCTCTCCTTAGGACGTTGTAAATATAATTACATTTTCATTTTTTGATACTTTATTTTTGTACCCTTATTGCAGGATTTTGTATTTAGTGTTTGTTTCTTTGATTTTTTTAGCAAGTCAAATCGGTTCATCTCATCCTGAACATTTGATTGTACTGTTAACCTTTTGTTAACTTTGTGTTAACCTGCATATGACAAAAAAACACCACTTGAACTTGAACTTTTTATGCTAAATTTAGCTCTTTCTGCTAATTCCACATTTTTTTACACTAATTTCTACCTTTTTCATCCTAATTGAGTAAAAATGTGCTCTCTGTACTTCCTTCTTGTAATTTGGGCTTCTTTAAAAAAAATTGAGCTGCTTTTCAGCTGTTTTATTTTATTTTTTATTTTTGCTAATTTCAAGGATTCAAGGTTCTTTATTTGTCATTCGCACCACATGTGGTACATGTGGTGGAACGTAATTATGTGCACAGGGTCCCAGTTACATCCAACAATAAAATGTAAAAGAAAAACAGTAATAACATCTAAGATATGAACTAAGACAAACATCAACTAAAAATATACTAAGCACTATAGCATAAAAACAATACGCCGAACAGCAGCACGAACATGAGTCTGTGTGAGCAGATGAGTATGAACAGATCAGCAGCAACATGATGTGATATTTCACAGTGGTTATTCTGGTTAGAGATTCATGAGTCTAACAGCCTCAGGGTAGAAGCTGTTCCTCAGTCTAGTGGTTCTACACTTAATGCTCCTCAACCTCCTTCCTGAGGGGAGTGGGGCAAAAAGTGTGTGTGCTGGGTGAGTGGGGTCCTTCATGATGCAGGTGGCTCTCTTCCTGCATCTGGAGGTGTAAATGTCTGTGATGGTGGGGAGACTGACTCCAACAGACTTCTGTGCAGCCTTCACCACTCTCTGCAGAGCTTTTCTTTCTGCAGCTGTGCAGCCTCCATGCCACACATTGATGCTGGAGCACAGGATGCTCTCCACTGCACACCTGTAGAAGGAGGTGAGAACTGGGCTGCTCAGACCAGCTCGTCTCAGCCGTCTGAGGAAGTAGAGTCTCTGATGACCTTTATAGATCAGGCTGGTGGTGTTGTTGCTCCAGCTGAGGTTATCATTCATGTGTACACCCAGTACTTGTAGCTGGAGACCACTTCCACTGCAGATCCTTCAGTTTTTCTTTTTTCTTGGTGCTCCTTTCTGCTTCTTTCAGCTCTATTAAAAATTTCCGCAAATTTCAACTTGGAATGCTCCTTTCAGCTTTTTCTCCTATTTCAGCTACTTTTTAGCTGTTTTGTGCCAAATTGAGCTTTTTCAGCTAATTCTACATTTTTAGGTCCTTTCAGCTCTTTCCACTTCCTTCTGATAATTTAAGCTTTTTTCTGCCTTTGCAGCCACTTTTCTGGTATTTTTTTGTTAATTTCAGCCTTTTTAGCTAATTTTGTGCTCATTTCTGATTATTTAAACCTAATTCAGTAATGTGTTCTTTCTGATTTCTTCAGCTAAGTTAGGTTCTTCCATTTCAGCTACATTTCAGCATGTTTTTAGCTATTTTTGAGCAAGCTGTTCAGCAATAAGCATTCCCATTTCATTTTCACAGAAAATGCAATTTCTCTAGTGGGGCGGCCGTGGCACAGTGGTAATGGCAGTCGACCCCCAATCGGAAGGTCGGAGGTTCGAGTCCCGCATCCGCCCACCATGTGTCGTTGTGTCCCTGGGCAAGAAACTTAACCCGAGTTGCTCCCTGTAGGTCTGGATAGCGCCCTACAAGGCAGGCTACCACTAACGGTGTATGAATGTGTGTATGAATGGGTAGATGGCTTGTATTGTAAAGCGCTTTGGGGCTCCTCAGAGGGGGCTGGAAGGCGCTATATAAATAAGCTCCATTTACCATTTAGTGTTTATTGTTCTTAATCACTGCAGGACTTCAAAGGAGACTTCTCTAAAAGCTCAAGTGATGTAAAAAGGTACAAAACTCATAAATATAAATTCTTTCTATTTGGGGCTATGTCACGCACGCTCCATCAGGGAGCTCTGCTGGACTTACCTTCCGGATGAAAATGCAGTTTGAGGTGCTGCTGGATGTGAATCTGGCGTGGCAGCTCTAAATCTTCAGGATTGTCGGAGACGTGAACCTCGCCCTGCCTCTCTGTAGCAGCAGCAGAGTCCAGAAGGCCGCCTGCCGCTTCTGGATCAGTCAAGTCCTGCACGTTTTCCTGAGACACGTTGTCAGGCGTGAAGGAGGCTGCCCGAGCAGGTGAGTAGACCACGGTGGGGCTGGGGGTCGGAGCTGCAAGAAAACCAACTGGGAAGAACCGGGAAACATCTGTGAGCTTAACATGCATGAAAACTGACATTTAATGAGTTTTTTACACCTTTAAGGTCCTTTCTTGATTACCGTTTGGCCGCACTTGTCCATGTATGTAGCCCACGTTTTCTGAAAAGACGAATATTCATTCATTCAACCTTTATTTAGTCAGGTAAATATTATTGAGCCTCATGGGCTCATTTACGAAAGCGACCTGCTAAAACTAAAGAACAATGAACAGCAATGGTAGAATTTCCTTAAACAATAAACAATAGAAAAACAAAAGAGAGAAAAAAAATAAATACTTTATTTTTATTTTTTTAACAAAGTATCAAAAAACTAGCAAAAACATTATAAGGTAGATGTATAAAATCAAAGACAGGAACATATCTGCATTGGTTTTTGCCAGGATTCCAACAGATTCTGAAAACCATTTAGAGAAGTCAAGGTCGAGAGCTTCAGATCTTTTTGTAAGATATTCAATATCTATAAAATATATATATCTATATATATCTATATATATATCAATACAGTATCTATAAAAACTGAAGTGGAACAGCTAAAAGTCAGCAGATGTACTTACCATATCTATTAAGAGACATTCTCTCAGCTTCGCCTGCGAGCGCTGCTGTCGGCACCTCTCCCTTCACTAAAGGAGCAGAAGAAAAAGAACAAATTAAAACACATGTTAAATGTGGTACTGAATGTACGAGGCAGAGGAGAGAAAGTGACAAACCGTAGGACTTTCCAGCTGAATCAGGCTCAAGAGGCCGAGGCTCATAATTTAAACCTGTTAATTACAAAATAATATGGTTTGCATGTCCTCTGTTCTTACTAAATACAGTATTTTTCATATTTTCTACCTTCAACTGCAGACCCAACGTTCTGCGTCTGGAACGCTCCTTGTTTCTCTGTAGAATGATTTGTCAGAACATACATTAGCACCTTTGTTAAATAATAGAATAATAGAGCAGACAAAATACTCAAATTGTCTTCTGTACCGTATTTCTCAGATTTTGCTTCTCCAAAACCCTGAGCCTGTGTCCCGTAAGGAGCCTGCGCACCATCTTAAAGAGGCAAAACAAAAGCAAGGGTTAATGAGAACACAACGTTAGAAACAAGATGTTTTCATTAGCCTCACCATATTTTCCCGTTAATTTCCCAATATGTTGAAGACCAGCAGGTTCGGGCTGATATGGAGATCCAGTCAGACCTGAATAGTGTTATATATAAATATGCATTCATACAAGGCTTTATACACCTTAAATAACTTTGAATAATTTAAATCATTACTGTATTGGCCTGCAGATGTGGCCTCAGGAGTCAGTCCAGCTTGGTGAACTCCATAAGGATAGCCTCCATAGCCTGCAAAGAAAGAAACGAGCAGCTCGGTGAGGTCCGGCACCACGACGGAGACTTCAGGCGAACTAAAACCAAACGTTTCACTCACCATATTTCTGCAGCTTGTTTCTATCACTGCCAAGGCTGAGAAGTTGCCCACCGTTGGGGAAGCCTTCATATCCTGAGCTCAGACGGAGAATATATATAATCAAGATCTTCCGTAATTTCAGGTGTTTCTAAGTTACTTTTAACAATTTTGCCCTTAAAAGACAAAACTCAGTGAAAATGACTCATTTTTAGGGCTTCACACTGACCATGTTTCCCAGCTGCAGGATCCCCTCTCACACTGGTACCAAGTCCACCTGCAACGGTATGAGAACACTATTAAAACACATGTTTGATTTCTGGAGATACTGCTGCATGATGGTTCATGTTCTGGCAGCTCAGTAATGAGCTCCAGCTGGATGTTCTGGAGGGTTTACCTTCCCCTGCAGGCCCATACGGGTTCACTCCATAACCTGGAGAAACGAGGTAAACCGTTCACATGTTAAAATCAGATAGCATCGATGCTGTGCACACAGTTAGCATAACAGCAAACGTACCATACTTCCCTGCACCGTTAACAGCTGGCTGTTCACCGAACTGCAGCCCACCGACGCCTGAAGCAGCGAAAAGTTGGGATTGAACAAATGAGAGATTAGTTCAAGTTTAGGAGGGGGGTCTATTTCAACATGCATTTGTGTGAACGTTGATTCAACACTTATTCTTTTGTACTTTTTTTTATCGCAACTACCCTGATGGGCTCAGTCAAGAACATGAAAGTGTTTCTTTTGTCATGTTTATACTTTGAATTATTTAACTACAGGTAGTCCTCGACTTACAGCGGTCTCGAGTTACGACGTTTCGTGATTACGACATGCATCTCCATTAAAAAAAAAAATATATATATATATATATATATATTTTGCAACCGAGTGTGATACGGCCGGGATGAGGATCAGTTCCTCCAAATCCGAGGCCATGGTCTTGAGCCAGAAAAGGGTAGCATGCCCTCTCCGGGTCGGGGAGGAGGTCCTGCCCCAAGTGGAGGAGTTTAAGTATCTCGGGATCTTGTTCACGAATGAGGGAAAACTGGAGCGTGAGATCGATAGGCGGATAGGTGCAGCGTCCGCAGTGAAGCGGGCGCTGTACCGGTCTGTCGTGGTGAAGAGAGAGCTGAGTCAAAAGGCAAAGCTCTCAATTTACCGATCGATCTACGTTCCCACCCTCATCTATGGTCATGAGCTTTGGGTTATGACCGAAAGAACAAGATCTCGGATACAAGCGGCTGAAATGAGTTTTCTCCGCAGGGTGTCTGGACTCTCCCTTAGAGATAGGGTGAGAAGCTCAGTCATCCGGGAGGGACTCGGAGTAGAGCCGCTGCTTCTCCACATCGAGAGGAGCCAGTTGAGGTGGCTCGGGCATCTGGTTAGGATGCCTCCTGGACGCCTCCCTGGTGAGGTGTTCCGGGCATGTCCCACCGGGAGGAGACCCAGAGGAAGACCCAGGATGCGCTGGAGGGACTATGTTTCTCGGCTGGCCTGGGAACGCCTTGGGATTCCCCCAGAGGAGCTGCTCCAAGTGGCTGGGGAGAGGGAAGTCTGGGCCTCCCTACTTAGGCTGCTACCCCCGCGACCCGACCCCGGATAAGCGGAAGAAGATGGATGGATGGATGGATATATATTGAAATTTTTATTTTGAAAAGCCGAGTTACGCAGTTTCCAGTTTTACGTTCTAAACATAGCGGCGGAGAAATACTGCTCTGTACTCTCTAAAAAAGCTAATCTGGTCCTCTGGACATTCAAAAAACAAAACAAAACTTGTTGGAGCAAGCTGGACAGGCAGCAGCTGTGGAAAAGTAGCTGTTTTATGGACGGCGGTTTTACGACGTAAACGGAGCACACACATCTCCTCCGCTGCTCAGAGAGAGAGGAAAAAAGGAGCGAAACTGCTGTTTCGTGTCATTTTTAATATTCCCTTGTTAATAAATCGGACAAATTCATTCATGGATAGTTGGCACAGCTCTTCCTTCAGTCTCGTAGGCAACACATCGTTTTTATTAGTTGTATTCTAACTACGGTACTCTGGTCAGAAGCTGTTGATGCATGCTTGTTATAACTCCGCCTTCAACCAAGGCGGAAACTTCAGTGACGTCAATGCCCATATATGGAGAGGGGCAGATTTTGCCGGAACTGCTGCTAAAATCGGCTTTAAATCATGAAATAACACATTTAGCGTTATTTCTCTACAATATCAATAAACGCTCTTGTTTTCTTATTTAAGTCACTACTACATATTAATGGCGATGCAATTTGAAAACATGGTGGGTCATGGACTTTAATTGGTTTTATTTGAGCTTTTTGCTATCGTTTTGCTAGCTTTTGCTTCATGCTACATTTTTTAAAGACAATTAGCTACAGTTTTGATCATTTTAGATTTTAGCCACTGTTTTGCTGACGTTAGCATCCATTCGGCACGGTTTAATGCTGACCATCTTTCAGAAAGTAACAGCTGCATTTTTACAGAACATCTCTCGCTGAAACTCACCGTATTTTGTGTTTAATTTTTCTGCGCTCATTCCGAGCGTCTGACCTCCAAAAGGTGGGCCTTGCATTCCTGCAACATTAAAAGTAATTTTATTGTGTTTTTATTTTCCGCACGTTCTTCAAATCACTGAACTTTCAATGGTTAAAGCAAACACAAACCAACATCCTGGTTTACCGTTTGGATGAAGACCAGCAGGCTTCTCAAACTGACTCATTCCTACATTTGTACAAAGAAATGTATTTCTGTTCACTTCTGTACATTTTCATACTGACTTAAGGGATAATAAGATAATTTGTGTTACCATCAATCCCAGTTGAGGCTGTGTTGAATGGAAGGTGTTTGGCACCACCTGTAGAATCACAGTTT
The DNA here is from genome assembly GCA_038048925.1 of Garcialebias charrua. NCBI lineage: Eukaryota > Metazoa > Chordata > Actinopteri > Cyprinodontiformes > Rivulidae > Garcialebias > Garcialebias charrua. The sequence goes on along the minus strand of JBBPBX010002380.1, from coordinate 7,803 downwards.
TGTAACTTGTTCTAATACTTTCTAGCACTTTGAGATTTTTATTAATGAAAAGTGCATTATAAATGGAATTCATTATTATTATTATTATTAATAAAAACATCTTCATGCTGACAGGATCACTCTGAGCTCTTACCGAACCGGCCGTCCGCAGGAGGGAAACCTTGTCCAAGAGCTGGAAAAGCAGAGAAACGTTGAAGTTTTCCATATTTCACACAAAGCAGGGATTATCCAAATTATATTTCTCATTGTTACCTGCATGGTCCGACTGTCCACCTGTACCAAAGCCGTTTAGAGACCCTGTTGAAATGAAACAACAACTCAATAACACAATTAGAAAAGCAGACCAAAGGCTTGCAAATACTATTTGAACATGGAATCGTTTTACAGAATATGTTTCATAATTAAAAGTTACCTGATCTATATTTGGCTGCTTTACCAACATTTCCTAAAAACAAGAAAAAAAAAAAAAAGGTAAAGCCTTTTATAAAAGAGTTTAGATTCTAATGAAGCATCTTTTCTGAAATCATTGTACAGTATACCTAACAAAAAAAAGAGAAATTTGAAACTGAACCTCTGTATAAATGTCCATTAGCAGCCCCGAGGTAAGCTCCTTGTCCATAACCTGAGCACAAACAGCCAAGTTCACTGAATGCAGTCCATATTTTTCATTTATACATTTTCTTTTTAAGAATGTACTTAGAAAAAGTCACTTACCAGGTTGTGCCATTTTTCCACCATAAGGATACCCAAGGCCTGCATGCACAAAGCCACACTGTAAAAATTAAACTGCGCCATTTGTTGGAATTAAAGGAGAAAACCAGTAATAATGATCCATGGCTGTATTACCTGCACCATATCCAGGGCCGAGCCCTGGAAACTGGTGGCCTCCTGCAAAGTAACCTTTGAATGAAGAAATCTTTATTAGAAAAGCTAAAAACCTGACAAGTGTTTAAAACGATCGTTATATTTTCCATTTTAGATTTGGTTTTAGAGCGACTCATGACCTGAGAACATATTAACAATGAATAACAATTGTGAAGCTTAGCTTTTTCAGATATTTTAAAAAAATCGGTTAGATTGATGAAATAAAAATTACCACCCAAACATTACATTTACCAGGTCTTAGTCTGCCCATCCATTGTCCATCAGGTCCACAATCTGCAACATCAGTGCATGAGAATAAGTGCATTTTTAAAACACATGTTCAGATAAAAAGTACAGGTCAGAAATTTTGCACAAAAAAAGAAGCCAAAGTGCAAAGAAACACTGAAAGACTTTCAGAAAGCTTGAATAACTATTGAACAAAACCATCTTAAAATATTACAAGAAAGTCTGACTCCTTGGAAGTGAAATACAAATCAAGGCTGGTTGATTGATTGATTGATTGATTGATTGATTGATTGATTGATTGATTGATTATTCATTTATTCATTTTATGATTAAAACACACAACAATAGTACTGTACATACAATAAGAGAGAAAAAGATATGTATAAAATGAAAGGCGGCAGAAGAAGAAAAAATCTTATTATGGTTGAAAGCATTCAATAGACTTTTTTAGTGCAACTGCATAAATAAAACAAATTACTGCAAGTACTGACTGTCTATGAAATGATGAGTCAGAAGAAATTAGAGAAATGTTTACCAGGTTTACTTTGTTTTCCTCCCTGGCTCTTGGAGACTGAAAGTCCTCCACCTTCTGAAAATAACAGAAAAATTGGAGCCTGGTAAAGAAAAAGATTCACGGTTCCTCTTATCAGAAGAAGTGTATTTGTTCACAAGGATCCTCTTGAATCAGTGTGTTAATTCCACTCATGCACTGAATGTGATAAAAACATGTTAGGATTAGAATGAAAAAGGTCAAAGCTCAAAAGGTGCAGACACTTTTAGTCTGACAGGATGGTGGACATGAGCTCCTTTAAAACGGAAGCATTATTTCTGTAACACGGCTCTGTTGGGTAAAGGATTCAACGTGACAGCAGGAGTTATTTTCTGAGACAACCGTAAATAAAACATGCGGCAAAGAAACAGAACTGGGATTACTCAAATCATCCAACCCACAATCCACTAACTCGTTACTGGGCAGCGCAGGTCGCCTCAAACTCACTGATCAGGCAAGTTAGGCTGAAGAGTGTGCAGCTTTTTAAATCCTGCAAACCAACTTTGAATTTAGGACAAAAAACAGCTTCAGGCTGACATGCAGGCCGACCCCGTTAGCAGTTTACCAGCTGCCCCTGCAGGAGGACCTCTGACCCCAAGCCTGTTGGGTTCAGTCTCAGCCCGGCTCGGGGGCGTTTCTTCCTCTGCTGCAGCCTCAGGCACACTGTGACTCTGTGCTTCTTCAGGACGGACTCGTTCTGTGCTTTTATCTGCTGCTGCTGGCTCAGGAACATCTTTGGGTTTTGGGGGTTTGGCGCTCTCGGAGTCAGCACCCCCTTCAGCACGCCTGTCAACCACCAGAACATCTGCTTCTGCAGCGTTTTGCTCAGGAACAGCACTTCCAGTCATAAAACCTAGAGGCCACACATTTCATTCACTTGTCAAATAATTCTCTAATCTTCTCGCAAGAACTCCATCCCAAGTTCTGAGTTTTTTTTTTTTAAGCATCCCAGAATCAAAGTACAGGTAGTCCTCGACTTACGACGTAGATCCGTTCCTATGCGGCGTCGTAAAACGATTTTTGACGTAAGTCGGAACAAACGTACATACTGCACCTTACAGTACTGTATTACCAAGCACTTAGCCTATCCTAACACAGTACCCTACATAATTATCAGAAAACACATACGTTTGGGAGCCATAATGAAGGGCAAAAAGAGTTAATGGCCTACCAGGATGCTGTTGACACCGTTCTCCTCGGTCCATCCGCTGTACCTGTATTCCGTTTTCCGTTTACGACGTAAAACCGCGTTCACAGTACAGTATTCCTCCGCCGCTGCATCACGTACAGTACAATATTTTCCGCCACCGCACCGTGTACAGTACAATATTTTCCACCGCGTAAAGTACAATATTTTTCGCCGCTGCTTTACATTTATGACGTAAAACCGGTCCATCTGCCGTATTCCGCATTCCGTTTACGACGTAAAACCGCGTTCACAGTACAGTGCAGTGTAGTGTAGTATTCCTCTGCCGCTATGTTTACAACGTAAAAAAGGTCCATCTGCCATATTCTGCATTCCGTTTACGACGTAAAACCGCGTTCACAGTACAGTGCAGTGTATTCCTCCACCGCGCGTCACGACTTTTATGACATAAAACTGCGTAACTCGAAATAAGGCTTTTCATAGTAAATGGGAGATGCGTCGTAACCACGAAACGTCGTAACTCGAGACCGTCGTAACCCGAGGACTACCTGTATTGAACTCAAATTGACATCAGGTTATCTCTCATGACTGGCAAATGATCATGATCAAAGAATGATGAACAATTCATGATACTGTACTATTCATTATACCTTATTCCCATAATGTCTTGCATGAATAATGGGACCCGTGCTGCTAAACCAAGTCCTAGAATCAACTTTACAGGAAAGTGGTCAGGAATAAAGTGATATTTTATTATTAATTTCACATTAACGTGTTGTTAATGTGAAAATAAAACTGTTTGCCCAACCCAATGAGTTATTGTTCGAAGGCTGTACATTTACAGCTGAATAACATAAGGAGCCAACCCAAATCAAGATACCGTAGCTTCCACAGCTAAACTTTAGCCAATTAAAATGACCATAACTCAGTCAATTCTACAGATTTTGAGCTAAAGTTTGAGATGGTAGTAGCTGATAGAGTATTTGTTGGGCATAACTGAGGGCTAGCAGATGTTGCGAGAGCTATACGGTGCTGATTTCTACAAGGTTTGACCAAAATGGCTATAATTATGTTGTTTCTCATCACAAAATAATTTCAGTTAAACACTCCGCAGCAGGTGAAATACATTCCTTCAAGGATAGGCTTTATTTTACATCTATGTTAAGATGTTATATCAGTAAATAAATATAATATACTGTGCAGAGTATTGACTAAATATTTTCACTAGTTTGAAGAATACTGCAGCCATCTTTCCCTCAGAGAGAGAACAAAAGTTTCTAAATAAAATAAGCTTGAATGATTGAAACAGTTGAGCCCATTCTGACTCGATGTAAAGTGAAGCCTACTTGCCTTGAGAAAGGACTGCTGCTGGTTCTGGTGCAGGATTGCTCTGGAGAACCACAGGTGCATCAGGAGCTGCTTCTGGAGTGGATTCAGGGAATAGCTGTTTCTGTTTGTAGCTTTTATCTTGTGGTGCGAGCAGCTTTTGGTATTTCTCGTTTTTCCCCGAGACAAGGTCTCCGTATTCTGGGGCACCCAGAACTTCACCGTGAGCGATCGCTTGTTGAGGACCAACATCCTGCATTTGTGTTGCAGCCTGATGCTGAGAAGGAAACACTCCACCTACAAGGCTTTTCTCATTGGAGAAATCTGCACCTCTAACAGCTTGACCCTTCCCGTTCGCCATCCCATAACCTGGAAACCAAACATGAAGCAAAATTTAAAGAAAACTACAACGATCAATGAAACATGAAAACAATTAAACAACAACATCAAACTGGACATTTTGTTCACATCACACATTTATCCGAAACACAGACAATTTACGGTGATAAAGTATGGATTTGTAAGTGTTGTCGATGCTTCTTAATGATGAAGTCTCAACAAAACAAATGTGTTCAGGAAATTTGAATGAATCTTTATTAAACTAGTTTCATCACCGTTGCTCGAGGACAAAACTCCAGCTCCTTTTGTTATGTGAGGATTTGGGCCTCTGCTCAGTCCGTACCCTGCAAACAGTTTTTAAATGACCACAATGAAAAAATTACATAAAATACAGCATTACTGGTTCAACCCAGATATAAATTTAATGTGAAATTACCCCTAAACGTGACTTTTCTCTTAATATGTTCACATAAACTTGCTTGATGATAAAAATCGTACCATTAATTGTACCTCCATGTCCTCCCAGGGCAGCGCTGTTACCATTTATGTGGCCTTGTGAGAAAATGTCAAACAATAGGAAAAAGTGTCAAATGTAAGAACTCAAAACGTTATTTTAAATTTGCAACATTAAATCTTTATAATGTAAATGTGTTTAAATTCACAAAGTTGGTCAGTTTTATACTGAATATCACTGTATCAAGACAGTTAAAAACTAAGTGAAAAAAATTCCCAACTCTCTCAAAGGTATAGTTCAGATCATTTGAAGTGGGGCCCAGTGGGGACAATATGAACCATTATTATCTTACTTGCAGTCAATAACTTACGGAACAACCTCAGCTTAGAAAATTAAAGCTCAATTCAGACTGACCTGATGAGCTAATGGCTAGTCTGAGTGCTGAGGTGAAGACCAAAGGGGATTGTGGTTGTCTTAAAACAAGTCAAATCTAAAAAAAAAATCATAGCGTTTCATGTGAACTCATATTCATAAACTTTTACATTGCGGTCAGTTTCATAGTACTCCAGCAGAAATATGATATTCTGACTGGAAGTATTACAGCTAGCTGCTGCTAATTTGCACTTGAAAATACAGTATCATCAAATTTGATGTCAACAGCCATGGGATACAACACTAAAACGTTTATAAAATCAGGTTTGCATAAAAGCAAAAAACTTTGAGATGGAAGTAGTTTTCTCTGACTAACTGGTAGTTCATCAACTTGATCAGAATTAGATTATTTTTTCCAATCCAGGGTTTTTCAAAATGTTATCTACAACAGGGAAGATATTAACTTTACATAAACTACTTACAGACATCACTTCAAAAGATCTGAACTATAACTTTAAGCTTCTAACAGTATTTTAGCTTGGCTGAAGCATTGATTTGAACCACTGCAAAACCTTAAATCTGTTCTTTGATAGCCATGATCCCAACACAATGAGTAAAAATTTTATTTATGAAAATAGATTAAATATTTTAATCTGTTTGCTTACTTTCACATTTATTGAAAACTTGTCACCAATTAAAACTGAATTAATCCATTTCATATTCGATATTAATTTTACCACCTTTCCCACAAATGGAGAAGGAATGCTTGTTTTTGTTGCATTTTGTTAATTACCGGTAGATACTTAGGAGATTAAATTATGTGAAAGTGTTTATTAGTAAGATGTGGCCTAATGCCCGATAATCTGTGTTGAGGCCCCACGTTGGGCGCCAAATGTTGTGGGCAAACAACATGCTGTCTGTGAAATGGATCAAGATACATTTCAATAATCTTAAAACTTTCATTTAAAAAATCAGATGACACTGAATCTCTAAATGACAGCAAGAATTGGGGTGTACTGAAGAGATGCAGAATGTAGACCAGCCGAACAGCATCAGGATCCAAAATGAACCCCCCAACACACACACACACACACACACACACACACACACACACACACACACACACACACACACACACATAACTTACCTATGTCCACATTGGGGACGCATGTTTTAACTCCCTACTTTAGGGGACACCCCTTTCTGAATGGTTTAGGGACAAACTGCTAAGTGATTTTTTTTACTCTAAATTTACTGAAAACAAAGGTCACCTGAAAATTTTGTTTAAATCATTTTTTGATAAAATTGTTTTTTACCCTCACATTGGGGACCGGATAATTTTTTCATCCACTTTGGGGACTTGAGTTTTACACAGATACACAAACTGATTAAAGTCACCTTTGGGGACCTTATATCCATTTGGGGACTTCAGATTTACATAGATACACAAACTGATTCAAGTCACCTTTGGGTACCTTATATCCATTTGGGGACTTTAGATTTACACAAATACACAAACTGCTTAACGTCACCTTTGGGAACCTTGTATCCCTTTGGGGGCTTTAGATTTACACAGATACACAAACTGATTAAAGTCACCTTTGGGTACCTTATATCCCTTTGGGGACTTTAGATTTACACAGATACATAAACTGATTAAAGACACCTATGGATACCTTATATCCCTTTGGAGACTTCAATTCAATTCTGTTTATTTAAAAAGTCCAAATCACAACAAAGTTGTCTCAGGACACTTTACAAGAACATTCATATATGTAGAAAAGCAGCTTAGTAAAGGTCTATTTCTAAGAAAGTTTTACATAGGTTTACACAGATACACAAACTGAGTAAAGTCACCTTTGGGTACCTTAAATCCCTTTGGGGACTAGTCATTGTTTCATATACATCCATTTCAAAACATATGTAATATGAACAAAACAGTGTACTGCAAATATGCAACCTTGTATTAGTTTATATTGATCTGGCTGGTTGTTCTTGACTTTTGAATTGGGGAAACCTTGTTCAAAACAACCCAAAAATAAATGCTGCACAATATACTGTATGAGCAGCAATGCAAATGTGAAGACATACAGAAAGTACTCTAGATCATCAATATTAGAATTTCCTTTTATCTTTTCTAGCTCTATTGTTTAGCTTTGTGCCAAAAGTAGTTTTTTTTACCTTAATTTGGTTCAGTGGTCTGTTATCCAGCCTGAAGTTAGATAATCTGCACAAACTTAAAGACCATTGTTTAAACCAATTCTGAGCCACTTCTGTTGATGTGTGATAAACTCTGTTTTAGTTCACAGTTGGACCTCTGACATTGATGTTTTCCATTTTACTTCTGCTTAAGTACAGCACTTGCATAATATTTTTTTATTGAATATATGTTAACAAGATGTTTCCCCCTCCCAAAAAAATCCCCCCAAAATATTTCTCTATATCCCATCCATCCCATCCATCCATTTTCGTCCGCTTATCCGGGGTCGGGTCGCGGGGGTAGCA
>JBBPBX010002379.1:46721-91271 GCA_038048925.1 Garcialebias charrua | reverse complement strand
AAAACTTAAAAAAAAACATTTTTAAGTAATTGTGTTTCCAGAATTAAACTGAACCTTAAAGACTCAGAAGCACAAAAATACATAAGTTTGTTTTGCATATTTCTGCTAACATGTATAACATGTTACAAGAGCCAGTTTACAGAATATGTCTTGTATTCCTAATGGATATTGGAAAGTTGTTTTTTATAAAACACACTAACTACTGTATGCTACAACAAGAAAAAGCCTGAAAAATGTATTCTAGAGCATCTGTCACAAAGAAATTTTTCCGATTCTCTTTGATTGCTTAAAACATCTTGAAATGGCCCTTCAGAAAAAAATGGTGCCCCCCTCAATGTTAAAGGCTCTAGCTTGTAAGTCAGTGCTTCCAGATGACTGAGCAACTACAGCAACAGTGATTAGAGAGTCTTCTAGTAAGGTACTTTGTGTGTCATCTGGACAGAGAAAAAGATAATGACAGTGAGAGAAGTGAAGAGAGCAGACAGGAATACAGGTCCTTTAAAAAAAATTAGCATTTGGGCAGCACGGTGGCACAACTGGTAGAGCTGCTGCCTCTCAGCGAGAAGGTTGCCGGTTCAAATCCCGGTCCGGGGCCTTTCTGGGTGGAGTTTGCATGTTCTCCCCGTGCATGCGTGGGTTTCCTCCGGGTACTCCGGTTTCCTCCCACAGACCAAAAAACATGCTTGTTAGGCTGATTGGTGACTCTAAATTGACCCTAGGTGTGAGTGTGAGAGTGGATGGTTGTTTGGTGTGAGTGAGACAGGTCCCTCTTGTAAATGAGTCCCCGTGACTCAACGAGGCTAGCCTGTATAAATAAAGGTTGAATGAATGAATGAATGAGCATATTGTGATAAAGGTCATTATTTTCCATAATGTAATGATAAAAATGAAACTTTCATATATTTTAGATTCATTGCACACCAACTGAAATATTTCAGGTCTTTTATTGTTTTAATACTGATGATTTTGGCATACAGCTCATGAAAACCCAAAATTCATGTCTCAAAAAATTAGCATATCATGAAAAGGTTCTCTAAACGAGCTATTAACCTAATCATCTGAGTCAACGAATTAACTCTAAACACCTGCAAAAGATTCCTGAGGCTTTTAAAAACTCCCAGCCTGGTTCATTACTCAAAACCGCAATCATGGGTAAGACTGCCGACCTGACTGCTGTCCAGAAGGCCATCATTGACACCCTCAAGCAAGAGGGTAAGACACAGAAAGAAATTTCTGAACGAATAGGCTGTTCCCAGAGTGCTGTATCAAGGCACCTCAGTGGGAAGTCTGTGGGAAGGGAAAAGTGTAGCAGAAAATGCTGCACAACAAGAAGAGGTGACCGGACCCTGAGGAAGATTGTGGAGAAGGGTTGGAGACTGGTTCATCCCAAAGATCCAGTCCCCCGGCACAAACAGAGTAATATTGTGTATGCTGTTCAGTGTCAGGAGGGCTGTGATCAGTCTTATATCGGGGAAACTAAACAGCCACTGGCCAAAAGGATGGCCCAGCACAGAAGATCAACATCATCAGGTCAGGACTCTGCGGTCTACACTCATCTCCACGCCAGCGGTCACTCTTTCAGGGATGAAGATGTTCACATCCTTGATAGAGAGGAACGATGGTTTGAGAGAGGAGTAAAGGAGGCCATCTTTGTGAAAAGAAACCGTCCATCATTAAACAGAGGTGGAGGCCTCCGGGTTCAACTGTCCCCTTACAATGCTGTTATTGCTAGTATCACTCAGGCCTCTGTGAATAGCAATTGATTTTATTAGATTTTATCACTTGTTTTATTGTTGTAGCACTTTGAGATTTTTATTAATGAAAAGTGCGGTATAAATTGAATTTATTATTATTATTAATAGCAAACAACCATCAGGATGCTAACGATCCATCATTAGGCTGATGGTCCTCCTTGATCATGTGAGCAGCTGGTTTCGGCTGTCATCAGCAAACTGGTTGATCCAATGTGAGAGGGTGCTATTTATTAGACTGAGCTGAATACAGCATCTCAGACTGAGGAAGTATTTCGGACGAAAGATGAAACGTTTCTACAGTTTTTTTGCTTTGTTTTTTTATTTTTTTTATTTTGAATGTCCAGAGGACCAGACTTAGCTTTTTTAGATTTTTCTACCTGGATTATTGAGCATGCATCAGGGTATTTTGAACCACTTTGGCCAGGATTGCCTCAAACTTGTTAGAGAGTTTGAGAAAACAGCTAGGAAGAGGGCAGACTACAGGAACCACTTGCGATTCAACCTTAGATGCAGACAAAGTGGCATCATTCCCAAGAGCCTGGAACTGAAATCGTCGGTCAGCGGGGACCGGGCAAGCAAGATCCTTCAGAAGGCACAGACGCAGCTGCTGAATGAACGGGTGAGACAGACCAATTTTACTATTGAGGCCTTGAAGGCCAAAGAAGAGCACATTAAACAAAAACTAACAACGTGCCTAGATCAGACCACACTTCAGCAAGTGATGGACTGTACAGATCAGGCACGTTTAGCACAACATGTCAAGTCCAAAACAACAAAACAAGTTTAACTAACTGATAACTCGTTAACACATCACAATTCTAATAACAACACATTCAGTGTAAGACAACACTCCGGTAGACAGTTACACGACAGGGAGACAGAAAAGTGGGTGAAGAATTTATCTGACAGACAGCTCACCCAACCGGAGACAGAGATTCTTGCCAAGGGACTGAATTTTGCAGTTGCACCAAGTAGAATTCATCTGGTAGAGATGATCACAGCCACGGAGTCAGCCATCCGTTACAATAAAATTTAAGAATTTGAAGCAGAACAACTCAGAATCAAAGTTTCAGTCTAGTAATGCCAAACCACCACCTTCCAACATCAGTAGAGAAGAGAGGGATGCACTCACCACTCTTAGCAAAGACAAAAACATCATAATTCTCCCAGCAGACAAAGGAAGGTGCACAGTGATTTTGAACCAGAAAGACTATCATGAGAAAGTTATGTCACTCCTTAGTGACTTAACCACTTATGAACCGCTGAAAAGAGATCCAGGAAGTGGTTACAAGAAGAAGTTGATAGATTGCCTGAAAATTTTGGAGCAGGACAAGGCTATTGACCGTATTCTGTACCACAGACTGTACCCAGGGGAGGCCACACCTAGTCTGTATGGTTTACCTAAAATTCACAAACAAGGTGTACCTTTAAGACCAATTGTTAGCATGATTAACTCGGTCACTTACAATGTTTCCAAATATCTGGCGTCTGTACTCATCCCTTTAGTTGGCAGCTCAGAACACCACATACAGAATACCATGGACTTTGTGGATAAGGTGAGGGATGTCATCATGGAGACTGATGAAACAATGGTCTCTTTTGATGTCACATCACTCTTTACGTGCATTCCTGTTGATGAGGCAGTAGAGGTGGTCTGTTTAAAGGACATGACCTACCATGTTTTCAAATTGCATCGCCATTAATATTTAGTAGTTAATTAAATAATGAAACAGGAGCGTTTATTTATATTGTAGAGAAATAACGCTAAATGTGTTATTTCATGTTTTTTAGCAGTTTTTAGCAGCAGCTCCGGGAAGATCTGCCCCTCTCCATATATGGGCATTGACGTCACTGAAGTTTCCGCCTTGAATGCATGCGGAGTTATAACAAGCATGCATCAACGTAGCTTCATTATTGCAGCGGTGTTAAAAAGTTCTAAAAAATAAATAAAAACAGAGCGCTGGTCCAGCTGTACCCACAACTGCACCAGGAAATATTTAGAGGTCGCGCATCCACGTAGGACACTATTTAATTCGCTCGCTCGCGACAAATTCATTAATTTCCTCATGAAGTCGGCTTGGCTTTTTACCCCTTTCATAAGTCAAACCCGCGCTATTCCCGCACAGACCAGTGCTACTGGTCCTGCCATTTAATCCTCCTCTGGTCATTCATAAGACAACAGTTGAATGCGGGTAGGTCCCGCTCAAATAAACTTGTTCAGAAATGAAGCCGGAGCGCTGCTCCAAACGTGGCGTGGAGCTGAGCTGAACTGGACTGCGACGTGGGACAGACGTCAGACGTGTACAAGTTGTCGTGTCATTTTTAATATTTCCTCAGTAATAATTGAACAGCTGGCTGCAGTGATCAGCGCGCGCAGAAACACCACCACCTTCAATGCTCAGAGAGAGGGGAAAAAAAGCGAAAGTAACTTTTACAAGTAGTCCTGTCGTGTCATTTTTAATATTTCCTCAGTAATAATTGAACAGCTGGCTGCAGTGATCAGCGCGCACAGAAACACCACCACCTTCAATGCTCAGAGAGAGGGGAAAAAAAAGCGAAAGTAACTTTTACAAGTAGTCCGGTCGTGTCATTTTTAATATTTCCTCAGTAATAAAGTACAGCTGGCTGCAGTGATCAGCGCGCGCAGACAGCACCACCACCTTAGAGGTCTCTCAGAGAGAGAGAGGGGAAAAAAGCGAAATATTTTTAATATTCCCTTGTTAATAAATCTGCCTGTTGATTAATCCTGTGGTCGCACACTGATGTCTATCATATTCTGAGCGCGGATCCGAGGCTCTCACTCTCATAAACCTCCATCGCAAACTCACTCCTGCCTTCTGAGAGGAGCCTGTATTGACGTCACTCCAGACTTCGGCAATCTTCGGGCGGGTTTCCGGAGTTTTCCGGGACTACGTTGTTTTTTTGTTTTGTTTTTGTACTCGCCTGGCCCAAATGCAAAAATGAAAATAGACATCATATTCTACTACAGTAATTGTCCAATATGGTGAATTGTTACTGTCACGGTGGGTGTTGTCCTTTAAGGTTAAAATCAGACACCACTCTGAGCAGCAGGACCACACTTTCCACAGAACAACTGTGTCAACTCTTGAAACTGTGCCTGCAGTCAACCTACTTCACATATGGGGAGCAATATTATAGGCAGAAACATGGGTGTGCTATGGGGTCTCCAGTTTCTCCTATTGTTGCCAACCTGTACATGGAGGAGGTAGAAAAGAGAGCCTTGACGTCCTTTTCAGGGAGACCACCAAGTCATTGGTTCAGGTATGTTGATGACACCTGGGTTAAAATTAAATCTCAGGAAGTCCAACATTTCACTGATCACATCAACTCTGTGGATAAATATATCAAGTTCACACGAGAAGATGTAAAAAATGGCAGGTTGGCTTTCTTGGACTGTGAGGTCTCAGTTTCTGATAGAGGATATTTGCAAACTGAGGTGTACCGCAAACCCACCCACACAGACCAGTATTTGCAGTTTGACTCCCATCACCCTTTGGAGCACAAGTTAGGAGTCATCAGGACTCTGTATCACAGAGCAGACAGCGTCCCCACTAACTCAGGAGCCAGACAGAAGGAGAAATCCCACACAAGACAGGCTCTAGAGAAATGTGGATATCCTAACTGGGCCTTCCTGAAAGCAGAGAAGAAACCCAAACAGGACTCCAGCCAGCCATCAGGTGAAAAGAAGGAACCCAGACCCAGACCAGTGGTCATTCCGTATGTTGCGGGAGTTTCAGAGACATTGAGACGTTTATTTTCTAAACACAACGTCCCAGTGGCTTTTAAACCCCAAAATACATTACGGCAAAGACTGGTTCATCCCAAAGATCCAGTCCCCCGGCACAAACAGAGTAATATTGTGTATGCTGTTCAGTGTCAGGAGGGCTGTGATCAGTCTTATATCGGGGAAACTAAACAGCCACTGGCCAAAAGGATGGCCCAGCACAGAAGATCAACATCATCAGGTCAGGACTCTGTGGTCTACACTCATCTCCAGGCCAGCGGTCACTCTTTCAGGGATGAAGATGTTCACATCCTTGATAGAGAGGAACGATGGTTTGAGAGAGGAGTAAAGGAGGCCATCTTTGTGAAAAGAAACCGTCCATCATTAAACAGAGGTGGAGGCCTCCGGGTTCAACTGTCCCCCTCTTATGGTACGTCCAGACCGAACAGTGTTTCAACTTCCAAAAAGCTCGTCACGCACGCAAGTGGACGCACTTGGTGTCCAGACAGAACGCGAAACTGCTGCGGGGTGTGTGGGAGGAGCTTACCGGTATACCGAGTCCTCACTGCACTCCGCCAGGCGAGGAGCTTTTTATTTCTGTCTCTGTAGAGCAGACTTGACTGGTCGTGAAGGACTTGTCGCGAACACACAGCTACAATGAGTTTCTCTTCCATAGTCCATGACTCCGCGGGTTTTTTCTGTGTCCCACAAACAATACGTCACATAGTTGCGCAATCGTTTCCGCGTCACATAGGGACTCTCCCCCTCTCCCCCTGACCCCCTCTCTTCTCCCCCCGACTCTCCCTGATCAACCAATCAGGGAGAGTTGAACGGCGTTTGAATGTTTGAACCGCAAAATCTTCAGCTAAATCAACGTGTGCTTTGGAGGCTGACGCGGGTTCACGTGCACGGAAAAACGCTTTCCATCACGCTCAACACGCACGTGACGTGACGCCCGATGCCAAGCGCGTCCCCCATTGACTTTGCATGTAAGCTGGACGCTCCTGCCGTTGAAACGCTGTTAGGTGAATGCACCATTACAATGCTGTTATTGCTAGTATCAGTCAGCCCTCTGTGAATAGCAAACAACCATCAGGGTGCTTGCAATCCATCATTAGGCTGATGGTCCTCCTTGATCATATGAGCAGCTTGTTTCGGCTGTCATCAGCCAACTGGTCGATCCACTGTGAGAGGGTGCTATTTATAAGACTGAGCTGAATACAGCATCTCAGATTGAGGAAGTCTTTCGGACGAAAGACGAAACGTTTCTACAGTTTTTTTGCTTTTTAAATTTTTTTTTTTTTAATTTTGAATGTCCAGAGGACCAGAATTAGCTTTTTTAGATTTTTCTACCTTGATTATTGAGCATGCATCAGAGTAGCCTGCAATTAAGATAAACTCAAAGCAGTCTGCTCCTCAGATCAATAATGTTAACTTACTTTTTGTGTATATGAATGTTTCTGTTCAGTGCCTTGAGATTACTTCTGTTGTGACTTGGTGCTATAAATAGACTGAATTGAATTGAAGTTAGACTTAAAGGAGAGGTGTCCATTTGTAGTAGCAATATGGTTTCATGCCGAGAAAGAGCACCACAGATGCCAACTTTGATTTGAGGATGCTGATGGAGAAGTACAGAGGATCAGAAACAATTTCATTGTGTCTTTGTGTAATCAGTAGAGGCATTTGACAGTTACATGTTTTTGGTATAAGCGTGGAAACCTGAAAGTTATGCACCATAACTCATGTTCCCTGAAGGAAGGGAACGAGGTGCAACATTATTGCTATGGGAATTGCGCCCCCGCGCGATTACCTGAAGGAATACATTCACGTCTTTACGGCAGTGGGCGTCAGCGTCACCCCAGAGGCCCCGCCCTCTGGGTACTTAAGACGCGAGCGCCCATCCAAATGGTCTCCAAGTGCACTTCACCGAGCTTCAGCATTGAAAAGGGCCAACTGTGTTGCACCTCGTTCCCTTCCTTCAGGGAACATGAGTTATGGTGCATAACTTTCAGTTCCCTTTATCAGTCAGGTCCCTCGGTGCAACACTATTGCTATGGGAACACAATTCATTCACGCCCTTGGCTCAGTAAAATGCATGCTTGTGAGAACTCCGGCCTTTATACTTTAGACGTTCTGGCTGCTCACAACTGCGTGTTAGAGAGCACAGCCTGAGAAAAAACGTCACATGTAGAAACATTCACATAATGCTTTTGCCAAATGTGTTTGTGAAGCTCCAGCTAGCAGCAGCACAGATGTGTGCAGCTGGTACGTTGCTCACAGCCTCCTACGTCCCTCAGATAATGTGGGAGGTGGAGGGAATGATAAAAGTTCAATGTCCAGACTTCTGACATTTAAGTTGGCACCATTGAGACATAAACAGGGTTTATACACAGGGTGACCTTTGACCCCTCAGGGGCAGATCTTTGTACACATTGGGTGCACAGATAAGCGTGAAGGTCCCCTATACGTTTAGCTGAGCAGATGTCCACGAGTGGATCAATTCCATAAGACAGCAAAGCTATCTTAACGCTGCTCAGAAGTTTTAGTGGAAACTCACATAGAGCTTTCAGGACTAACCGAGGGGCCCAGTCTGGGGCCAGAGTCCTGTTGGTGGGGGGGGGGTCCCCTCCTTAGTACGCCCCTCATGAAACGTATCATGAGAGGGCGTGCACCGAGAGTTTCACCCGCCCAGGCTTTGTGGCACGCCAAAAATGGCTGACAAAAAACACCCTCATGGTGGAAAGGAAGTAGCCTTTTTTTTTTTTTGAGAGGCTAGGCTGACTTAGCTCTCCCCTTCTATGTGGCGTTTAGATGTAGCCGGTCAGGCCTGAGGGCTTCAGCCTGTTCCCTTCAGTGGCCAAGCTGAAAGCTGCCACAGTTCTGGACGTGGGTGGAGAAGCTGCCCATGTGCCTGGGTCAGCAGGTCCCTGTGAGAGGGCAGCTGCCATGGCGCCCCTGACAGCATTGAAATCAGCTCCGGGAACCACAGTTTCTGTGGCCACCTGGGGGCTATTAATATCAGGGAGAGGGCCCCCTGCGTACACGTTCCAGCGTCACCTGGATCAGAGGGACGGGTGGAAAAGCGTAATACAGCACCCTTGCTGGCCAGTCATGAGCCAAGGCATCTGTTCCCAGCGGTGCGTCTGTCTCCTTTAGAGAGAAGTACAGGTCACAGTGTGAGCTGGTCTTGCATGCGAACAGGTCGACGGAGGCTCTCCCGTATCGTGACCAGATCTGGTCCACGACCCGTGGGTTCAGTCTCCATTCTGAGGCTAACAGAGGCCCTCTTGAGAGGGCATCTGCTCTGTAGTTTAGTTCGCCCGGGATATGAGTTGCCTTGAGTGACAGTAATCTTGGGGCATACCACGTGAGCAGTTTTTGTGTTAGACCAAGGAGGGCTCGGGATCTTGTCCCCCCTTCCCTGTTGATGAAGGACACTGTTGTCCTGTTGTCTGATTTCACCAGGACATATTGTCCTGCGATCAGTCCTTTTCCAAAAAAGTATTTAACTGACCGGAACACAGCCCACAATTCTAGGAAGTTGATGTGTAATCTCGCTTCCTGTTGTTCCCAGAGGCCTTGGACATTCTGATTTCTGCAGACTGCTCCCCATCCTGTTTTCGAGGCGTCTGTCGTGATTACCACGCATGATGACACTCGTCCCAACGGGACCCCTTCCGTGAACACAGAAGGGTCCCTCCATGTCTCTAGGGCTGTCAGGCATTCTGAGCTGATCCAAATTTTCCCTGCCCGTCTGAAAGGGACAGTGTGTGTCTGTTTGTTTAGCCATATCTGCAGGGCCCGCATTTTCAACAGTGCGTGTGGCACACAGGGTTTGACCGCCGCCAAGAGGCCCAAGAGGCGCTGGCATGTCTTTAGGGGAACCTCTTGACCCAGTCTAAACCTTGCCAGGCAGTGGCGTATCGAGGAAATGCGTTCCTATGAGAGCCATGCTCTGTACAGAGTGATATCGACCTGTACTCCCAAAAATACGGTAATTCGTGATGGAGTCAGGTCGCTTTTCTGCAGGTTTATGACAAAACCGAGAGCCTCCAGGTGAGAGATCACCATGTGGGAATGCAACTGGGCCTGCTTCTTGCTCTCAGCCAGAATCAGGAGGTCATCCAGGTAATTCATGATCCTGACCCCTTGACCCCTGAGTGGGGCAAGCGATGCATCCAGACATTTTGTAAATGTACACGGTGCAGTTTTTAATCCGAAAGGTAAGCCTTGAATTCGTATGCTTTCCCCTCGAATGCGAAACAAAGGTATTTTCTGTGCCTCCTCCAAACGCTCACGTGGAAGTAGGCGTCTTTTAAATCCAAGGTGCATGCGTAGTCTCCTGGTCTCCCAGACTGGAGGACCTGTCACAGTGTGAGCATCTTGAATTAGAATGTTTTTATTCTCTTGTTCAGCATTCTGAGATCGAGGAATGGCCTCAAGGACTGGTCTCTCTTGGGCACCAGGAAGTACCTGCTGTAGTGACCGGAGCGTATTTTATGCTTTGGAACAACACTTATTACTCCTTTCTACAGCATCGTTGATATCTCTTCTCTTAGTACGTGTGCGCCTGCTGGTTTATGTTTACTGCAGCACCCCCGTGAAAGGGGACGGTCCTTTGAGGAATTGCAGCCTGAGCCCATGACGGACAGTCGTCATGATCCATGTGTTCGGGAGACACGCCCTCCAGAACTACGTGTGCGCCGTGAGCCTGGAAGGCATGTTTACCCGGTGCTTGTGTTTTGTGGGCGCGGGAGGGGTGGCCTTTGACCCCTTTCCCACGGTCCAGGGCGAGCTGGTCTGCCTGATAGAGGACGCTGTGAGGTCTGATTGCCTCAGACAGAGCTTGTGCATCCCGCTGCAGTTCATTGTTTGACCTAGCAATTTGTGTTTCACAATGGAGGAATTTGAGTTAAGAACCAGGGCAGACTGTGCTTTGGTACTTTTATTTTTGTGTACGGATGAACAAATGTTTGTTTTTATTTCACATGCAACAGGGAAATCATGTTTTGTGCATACACAAATATCACCAGCTCCTTGTAATGTTTTACAAATTAAGTCTGGGTTCAAAATACTCGGTTCCCGTACCACTTGGGCGGGCAAACCTGCAAAACTGTGATGTTGTCCCGTTTCATCAGGCCTGGATCTGTTTCCCGCCTGGGTTTACCGAGGAGGTCCTCGGCCGGGCCGCCTGATGAAGAACGTGCTCCCTGTTGCAGGCAGGTCTCTTCTGCGAGGTGCGACGCATGGCATCCCTAGGGGGGGGCAAAACCTTTTCTTGGCAACCCCTCACGGAGGGCTTCAGCCTGCTTCCGTCTCAGCTCCAGCTTGTTCTGGATGCGCTCCAGAGCGCCCCCGAAGAGTCCCGTCGGCTCGATCGGGTGGTGCAGAAAGAGGGACCTCTGGTCTTCCGGGAGGTAATAATGAATTCAATTTATAACGCACTTTTCATTAGTGAAAATCTCAAAGTGCTACACATATTGAATGCTACACACATTCATACACCGGTAGCGGCAGACTACCATGCAAGGTGCTTTCCAGTCCTACCGGGAGCAACACGGAGGTTACGTGTCTTGCCCAAGGACACAACGACACATGGTGTGGGGAACCGGGATTCGAACCGCCAACCTTCCGATCGGGGAACGACTGCCATTACCACTACACCACGGTCCGTCAAAGTCATCCACAGGTGGCGCTGGGCGACGACCATTTCTGCCATAGATTTGCCCTGTGTGATGGTTATTATCGCCATCATATGGAGCACAAAGTTAGAAGCCCTGTGGGCCTCCTCCAGGGCCTCTACCGCGGCCTGTTTGCTTGTCGTTACCTGGAGCTCCTATAGCTTCTCTGCCAGGTACGCCTGCATCATGGTCAAATCGTTCACCGCGCGTGCTACGAGGCCCTGAGCTCGGTAACATTTGTCGAGCTGTTTTGCCGAAGCGTGGCAGGCCCTGCTAGGCAGCGTTGGCTTTACGCCCGCTGTTGCGGGGGCTAGGTGAGACGCCAGCGTGTCCTCTATTTGTGGGGCGCTGGCGAGTCCTGCTGCCTCCATCCCGACAACTTCCAGGAACCGAGAGAGCAACAGCAGCATGGGAGCTCTGGGTTCAGCCCAGGAGCGCGTAAGCTCCATGAGGAAATCCGGAAAAATAGGCATTCTTTACCACATCGTCGGCTGCTGTTTCACGTAGAAATAAATCCCCGCCAGCCTTGTGACCTGTTGGTAAGGCGTCGGGTCTGGCCACGCGACCTACAGCGCGTCCACCACCCTACGACACAAGTCGAATAGAGCGGGGACCGAGGCGTCCGTTTTCAGCAGTGCTGGCGCCAGGTTGCGGGAGAAGTCCTCACCTCCCCCCTCTAACCGTACTCGGCGTCTAGGTCAGATGCTTCAGGCGTCGAGCCCCCGACAAGGGCCGACATGTCCAAACCATTTCCTCCTCCGACCTGACCACTGCATTCCAGGTCCGTGTTCTCGAGCTCCGGTTCAGGAGCGAGCGGTTCTGTGAGGCTCGTGGCCTTTCGCGCCGCGGCGCCACCCATTGCTTTAGCCACGGCGTCCACGCGGCGCTTGCTCACGACCGCTGGCACCTGGCTGCAGTGTGGGTAGGAGTCGGGGGATCCCAGCGCTGTTCTCGCGTGCAGAATTCCCAGGCAGACAGGACAGGCCTCGTAGGTGTCCGTCGCCGACTGGGAGTAGCCGCAACTGCTGGGGCAGGGACGCGAGCGAGGGCTCGCTGGCCTGCTGGTTTTCTTTGGAATCTTGGTCTTCCGTTTTCCCTTCTCAGGGGCCATGTCCGAGAAGCGTCGATCTTTTCTTTTGTTTGAAAAAGTCTTCTCCGTCACGTCGCTTTCGTTGGCTAATCTGCTACTTGTTAGCAGGGTAGCGGTGTGACGCAGTTAGTGCCGTCGAGCGAAGCAGCTGCGGAAAGAGAAGAAAAAAGCTTCAAAGTTAGATAGAAGATGCTGGACTAGCTTTCTCCAGCCCAGCAATACGCAGGAAATTTCTCTGTACGCTCAGCGTAGGGAGCAAGCTCACCTCTGGTTGAGCGATGTGACAACAGAGAAGTCCCACGAAATTCCGTTTTTTTAGTGAGGTGAAGGGCAAAAAGAGACAGTTTGGATGGGCGCTCGCGTCTTAAGTACCCAGAGGGCGGGGCCTCTGGGGTGACACTGACGCCCACTGCCGTAAAGGCGTGAATGTATTCCTTCAGGTAATCACGCGGGGGCGCAATTCCCATAGCAATAGTGTTGCACCGAGTGACCTGACTGATAAAGGGAACAGAGTACTGTACCTGAAAAAAGCTCACTCATGCAGGAGGGGAAACATGAAGACTCCACACAGAAAGACCCCAGATTAGGAGGCGACTTGCCACCGTCTTGCTGTGAGGAGAAAGCTGTAATCACTCATGACGCTTGATACAGAATCTGAGTAAAATAAAAACATGAGTCAGAATATTTGACAGTGCTTGACAACAAAAATGACCAATCATGACATGGTTAATCATGGTAATAATGCTAAAGGCTTTCATGTTCAAGAATTTTGTCAATGTTTCTGTAATAAAACATTTTAAACCAAATTGGCTATCATTCTACTTGATGGCATGAAATACAGCAAACAACGCTGAGATTTAGCAAAAGGATAGTTCTCTTTTAAAAGGTAAAATTGAAACTGTCACTTAATATGACTGAAGGTTTGTTTTTCTCTTGAAAATATTATCAATGAATGAACGTCTTACCGGTAAATCTTTTCCTCAACCTCTTTGTTAAATTTCTTAATTTCAAAAGACTAATTTTGATCAACCAAATTTTAAACTAGTAATACACTAATGTCCACTGTCTCTGAGGGATTTGAAGAACAACTGTTTGTAGTTTTGGAGATTCGTTTTTCAACTTCTTCTGGACTGGAATTGAGCAAGGGATGTAATGAAACTTTAATGTTTTTGGTGCAATATATTTAAGGTGTTATGACTCACACAGTGTAAAAGAAGAGAAGTGGTTTTTATTATTTTATTTTACTTGTCCGAGGCAGCACAAAGTGAACATTTCCTGCCGAATGGAGGGAGCAATTTTATCAACCACTCGTGCAATGGTGGTGCTAAGGGGTGGCCAATGGTGGCCTTGGCCACCACAGATACATTTTCAACTCCCCCAAGGACCACCCCAATCATTTGAAAAAACTATACTTTTAAGCAATATAAAAACTAGGGGTAACTAGTTTACCCCCACACAAATATGGTGGTTGCTATCTTAGACCTGGCAACCTAGTTTTTCATTGCAACTTTTCTTACACCTAGATGCAGCCCCACACCAAAATGGAAGTCTATACCTCACTTATTTTTCAATTCATCATACTCACAACATGCACAGATGACTAGACAGAGAGTATTTCCAACACACACACCCCACCCCCCGCTCTGCAACGAGATACAATTAATGGTCTAGCCCACTTGTATCAAACTAAAGGCCTGGGGGCCAAATGTGGCCCTCGTTGACATCTTATCTGGCCCCCAAGATGATATGTTAAACATAAAATACTTTTACCACTTTTATTTTTTCAGTAATCTTTGATTATGATATCAAAAGTGCAACAGAGAATGTCAAATGAGACCAATCAAACTCTTGTTACGGAACCTGCAACCAAGAAAAGATGTAGAGTATCTACCTCGAGTTAATGTAGCTTCTAAAATTGGCCCTTAGTTTGAAAAAGGTTTTAATTTTGGCCTCTTTTTGTAAGTTTGATACCCCTGGTCTAGCCTTTCTTGAAGGAATCCATGCTGTGCTGCCTTTCATGCCAGAATATTAAACTTGTAAAATATGTTGGGAGAGACAAATTTATGTTTGTAAACATAAGTTTATGTTTGCTCAAATTTTGTTGGACTTTACATGTGATCTTGTACAATGTTTTTAAAGATCTTATGAGATAGGGATGACTCTTACCTAATACCACATCAAGTTTAAGCTCCATCCATCCATCCATCCATCTTCTTCCGCTTATCCGGGGTCGGGTCGCGGGGGTAGCAGCCTAAGTAGGGAGGCCCAGACTTCCCTCTCCCCAGCCACTTGGAGCAGCTCCTCCGGGGGAATCCCAAGGCGTTCCCAGGCCAGCCGAGAAACATAGTCCCTCCAGCGCGTCCTGGGTCTTCCTCTGGGTCTCCTCCCGGTGGGACATGCCCGGAACACCTCACCAGGGAGGCGTCCAGGAGGCATCCTAACCAGATGCCCGAGCCACCTCAACTGGCTCCTCTCGATGTGGAGAAGCAGCGGCTCTACTCCGAGTCCCTCCCGGATGACTGAGCTTCTCACCCTATCTCTAAGGGAGAGTCCAGCCACCCTGCGGAGAAAACTCATTTCAGCCGCTTGTATCCGAGATCTCGTTCTTTCGGTCACAACCCAAAGCTCATGACCATAGATGAGGGTGGGAACGTAGATCGATCGGTAAATTGAGAGCTTTGCCTTTTGACTCAGCTCTCTCTTCACCACGACAGACCGGTACAGCGCCCGCTTCACTGCGGACGCTGCACCTATCCGCCTATCGATCTCACGCTCCAGTTTTCCCTCATTCGTGAACAAGATCCCGAGATACTTAAACTCCTCCACTTGGGGCAGGACCTCCTCCCCGACCCGGAGAGGGCATGCTACCCTTTTCCGGCTCAAGACCATGGCCTCGGATTTGGAGGAACTGATCCTCATCCCGGCCGCATCACACTCGGCTGCAAACCGCTCCAGTGAAAGTTGTAAATCACGAACTGATGAAGCCAGTAGGACCACATCATCTGCAAAAAACAGAGAAGCGATTCTAAGGTCACCAAAACGGATCCTCTCAACACCTTGGCTGCGCCTAGAAATTCTGTCCATAAAAGTTATGAACAGAATCGGTGACAAAGGGCAACCTTGGCGGAGTCCAACTCTCACCGGAAACGAGCCTGACTTACTGCCGGCAATGCGGACCAAGCTCTGACACCGGTCGTACAGGGACCTAACAGCCCTTATCAAAGGGCCTGGTACCCCATACTCCCGGAGTACCTCCCACAGAACCCCCCGAGGGACGCGGTCGAATGCCTTCTCCAAGTCCACAAAGCACATGTAAACTGGTTGGGCAAACTCCCACGCACCCTCCAGGACCCTGCTGAGGGTGTAGAGCTGGTCCAGTGTTCCACGACCAGGACGAAAACCACATTGCTCCTCCTGGATCCAGGAGGAGCAAAGTTTAAGCTCAATATTTGCAAATACGACAAATTTACTGACTTTTGTTTTTGCTCAGGTCATTTAGCTGCTAGCCATCTCAAATAGGGACAATTTCGTGTTTTCATTTGTAGATGTAAATCATTATCTCTTTGTCTTTGACAGCAGGCGATATTTCAGAAGTACCAACTTTATTTTCTTTAGCTATTTAATCTCCACCTTATTGCAAAAACGACGCATATTAGAGATGCACAATATTGGATTTTTGGCCGATATGCCGATATATTAAAACTCATTTGGCCGATAACTGATACCAATACCGAGGGTTTTTCCTAGACCTACTTACAGAGACTACATAGCTTTATTTGCTGTGGAATTAAAATGCTACATTACGGTAATCTGCATGGCCTTTGTCAATTTGACCTGCTACAGAGTACTACATGTGTGTGAATGAGAGGGAGGCCAGTGGAACAGTGAGGCTACAAGGAGCAGAGGTCACAAAGGTGCAGGACTTCAAGTACTTGGGGTCCACTGTCCAGGAAAATGGGGAATGTGGTAAAGAGGTGAAAAAGAGAGTCCAGGCAGGATGGAGTGGATGGAGAAAAGTTTCAGGAGTGATTTGTGACAAAAAGGTGTCAGCAAAGGTCAAAGGAAAAGTTTACAAGACAGTGGTGAGACCAGCTATGTTGTATGGTCTGGAGACAGTGGCATTGACAAAAAGACAGGAGAAAGAACTGGAAGTGGCAGAAATGAAGATGCTGAGGTTCTCCTTAGGAGTGACAAGGATGGATAAGATCAGGAATGAGATCATCAGAGGTACAGCACATGTTGAACAACTGGGAGATAAAGTTAGGGAGGCCAGACTGAGATGGTTTGGACATGTCCAGAGGAGGGACAGTGGGTATATTGGTAGAAGGATGTTAGAAATGCAGCTGCCAGGAAAAAGACAAAGAGGGAGACCAAAGAGGAGATATATGGATGCAGTTAGAGAGGACATGAAGGTAGTTGGAGTGAGGACAGAGGATGCAGAGGACAGAGTGAGGTGGAGGAGGATGACTCGCTGTGGCGACCCCTGAAAAGGGAAAAGCCGAAAGAAGAAGAAGAAGACCAAATGCAGATACCAAAAAGGGAGCTGAAAATGATGCAACATTTTAACTTGGATTATATTTCATGTCAAATTTATTCATGATACTTACGCTCTCTGACACAATGACAACACTCGAACAGTGCAAATTTGTAAATTTTCCCATATCTAAACTCAACCTGTTTAGAAGTTACAACGCAGCTGTGTCACATAAGTAGTAGTGCATTAATAAATATACTTGGCAGTTTCTTAAATAAAACATTAACTTAAAACAGAAACCTTTTTTATTGGTGAGTTATTTTGATGGAATGGCCGATGTCCGATATTTAACTTTATTGCTGATATCGGCCGATACCAATACCATGCCAATAATGTCCATCCCTAATGCATATATATTATAGTTTACAATCATACATAACAGAGTTTAATTGGCAGGTACAATGCACCAAAGAATGTGACTGTTTTCTGTTGCGAAGGAGTGGTTCTGTTGGACGTTTGCCAGAGTCTCCATGATTCAAACCAAATTGCAAATGAGTTATCATGAACCAAACTGTGCCAGACTGACTGGGAGAGACTACAAACATGTTTTTAGTGAAGAGAAGTCTGAACAATTGCTTTTTTACTCTTCTGTTAGTGAATTGATGCTTTCAGTTTTTATCTAATACACGCCTACATTGTCTTGTATTTTCCCTGAATTTGACAGTATAGGTTTACAGTTTCTCTCATCATCGTGACTTGCAAGAATCCAGTTGCCTTGCAAGGTCATGAAAGTATTTCTGGCAAGAAGGTTTATCCAAAACATTCATGAACCTCATTTAGACTGCCTAACTCTGCCCTGTCTTGGCTTTTCTGCAATGTTCCCTGCGAGAGTAAAATAGACAGAAGGATTGTTGAGAAACACTCCTACGCTCATACAGCTCTGTAACATTTAATGGTGAGACAATTTTCATAGCTGTTTAAATATTATACATTTGCTGCTATTGCCAGTGGTTGCAAATGCAGAAAGTTGATCAAATTAGACTTGGCAGTTGTATATTTTTGCACTTGACAATAAGAAAATATTATATGTTCAGCAGGGCATTCTTTCCCCTGCATTGTGTGGCTCTGAGGTTGCTGTGATCTGGCGAGACGAGCTTAGCAAAAACCTTGCAGGGTGAAAAAAAAACAATTACCACAGCCACATATCTGTTCCCAGAAAAGCATTAGAGTAACAGCATGGGCTTTCCCAACTGGAGAGCATGGTCTGAGTCACAGACACATACAACTACAAAAATGTTTTATGGTAACATTCAACCTTAATAGCTTCATAACTAATCTGAGAGCAGAGTAAAAGGAAATAATTTAGCTTTCTTTCCCTGGTAATGAAAAAAAAAAGTCATCTGCAGATAAGTCAGGCTTTATCTGTGGGGGAAGAATGTAAGAAATGCAAACTGCATACACATAGACCAGCCTTAAAAAAGAAAATCATACATATGAATAAGAAAGTCTAATCAGAATACCTGGCTCATACTTGGAATTATTCGCTTTACTTTGCATCGGCATTCGGCAATGTTAGAAATACAAAAAGTCTAATTTTTCTTGGCTTAAGTCCCAAGTCTGTTCAGGTCAATTTGCAAAAGAGAGCTTCTTTGAGCCACTTAAAGCTCAAATATGTTGAGTGTCCATGAATAGAGCACCAGACAGTATCTGATGGCAGCAACAGCCTTGATATTTAAAAGCAAATCGCTTGTTTTGTATTCAGATCAGGCTTGCCTCTCATGGCTACAAAGGCTGAAGAGGTCCCTGATGATGGAGTTAATTCCCTCTCCTTCACTCCACTGCTGAGACATCAACTATCACCCACCTCCCTGAATGCTTACTGTACTAGCTGCAGGCAAATAGGCCAGAACATTAATGCACTGATAAAACCTGAAGCCACGGACCAGGTACCACCACTGAATAGAGTTTATCTATTTTTTCCCCTCTTACATGGAGACATAATTTATTACAGATGACTTCCAGGGAGTCATTAGTCTGTAATAATGCTTCTTTGTCTTGCCACCATTAGCTTAAAGGAAGGTAATTTGGTTGTTTTACTTCATTAGGTTTGCAAAATTTGTTGTTGCAGTAGCACCAAATGTAGGGCAGAAAGCTCTGAAACCACTTTTCTTTATAGTGGTCGATGAGAACACATAAGAATAACAGGCGTCACAGCTCGAGGAAGAGATCATTATATCTCTCTATTTGCAGATGTCTTTTTTCTGACAAATTTAAGAAGTAGTACACCCAGTCATATTAGGGCAGGGGTGTCAGAGTCAAATACACCAAGGGCCAAAAAAAATAAAATAAATTGCTACAAGCCAAGGGCCGGACTGGTTCAATGTTCATATTGAAATGATTTCACATAGCCTATTGAACCAAGACCTAACAGACTGTCTATTATTTAAGGATTAAATTAATAAAACAATATTTTCTTATGGATCTGTCAGTAATTTCAAGTGAAAACATTTTTTAACAGGCAAACAGCAAAAAATTAAATTGTTTAAAAAAAAAATATATATGTTTCTTAATATCAAGATAAATGCATAAATAAAAGTGCATGCATTATAAACTGAAAATGCATTATTGTGCAGCTCTATGATCCTTCTGATCACCACTTTCAAATAGGAAAATAAGAAAATAAATCAAATCAGTTGTATTCTTTCTCATGGCTCTGTCCCCGAGTCCATTCAACTGAAAAGTAAATATAAATAAATAAAATACAATAAAATAAAATACAAAAATCTATGGCACACAGCCAAAACAATACTTCCTTCAAAGAAAAATCACGTCTTGTAGAAACAAATGTAAAAATTTAACTGAATTAAAAACTGAAAATTTGTTACAGCTCTGTGATGCTCACTTATCTGAGGCTGATACTTGGAGGTGCCTCATCTTTTGTACAAGTTCATCAATGTTTGGGGTTAGGCTCTGAGCTGAGGAAATCCTCAGGATTGATTACCTCCGTGAACATGTAGTCTGCCTCCCACCTGGCTTGAAACCCCTGTTCTCTGTGTCCACCTTACGTTTAGCCATTTTAGAGGAGGGGTGCAAATGTAGCTGAAAGTTGATCTCTGCTCTGACTGCTGATGAATAATGAAGCCACTTGTGCAAGCTGAAGTGACTTCACGAGCTACCTGCCTAAATAAAGGTTGAATGATTAGGCATACAGCTGTCTTGTGACTTTTTATTAATATACTGTACTTTTTTATGATTGTTTACTGTTGGCTGCAAGTATGAAGCTGTGAAATCCTTCATTTTCTACAGCTGATAGCTGTTGGTCATTAATTATGATGAAGTTCAGCAACTTCTCTGTTGAGCTCCAAGCTTCAGCTGTGTGTTTTTATTGTTCAGTCTGGGAGTATTGTCCCTCCTACGAGATTATCAGGTCAGAGTAGACACGGTTGAACAAGAAAAAAAACACAGCTGAAGACATGGAGCTCGAATGAGGGACAGGCTGAATGATCCGAGACCGGGACGCGCGGCTGGGTCCTACTGCTGTTTCAGCGACAGTCCCGCTGAACTAACTTCAGCGCGGTTTAAAGTGGCGCTATGACTCTGCAGACATTGCACGTTGCTGTCTTATGGTATTTAGTGTAAAATACATCCACACAGCGGACATGTTACGATGAACAGTTGGCTAACTGTTAGCTAAAATGCTACTCACCGAGTCTGCACGTTGGAGCTGCTGGCTGCAAACTATGGAATGGATTTCCTGAATTTGAGGCGGGTCTCATTACTCTGGGTTCATGAGACACGACTCCGTTCCGAAAATCCATTCCATAGTTTGATCGACTCCGTGCCGTGTACAAAACACCAGCGGGCGGCTGTGGCTTGCGGGCCGGATCTAATAGTTATTAAATATCATACAGGGGGCCATAAATAATTGCTTCGCGGGTCGGATCTGGCCCGCGGGCCGCCACTTTGACATATGTGTATTAGGGTAATAAAATGTTAGCGAGTTGTAAGGATATAAAATTAATAATTCTAGATCTACTGTTCCTCGATGAGGAAGGAAGGAAAACCTTATAAACACCATTCATAACAACTACTGAAGGTTACCAAGACGTAAAAATGACCCTGGAACCAAATAATTCCAGCAAATTATGACCCTCTGGTAGAGGAAGTCACAGAAATATTGAACTAGAGGACCAATTTACCTTTATTACGGTAATGAGAATAAAATGAGAATTTTACCTTACCTTTGAGCTGTGTGTCACCTCTAATCTGACTGTTCAAAACCAGACTGAAGACCACTTGTTTAAAAAAAGCTTTCAGTCTGTAACTTTTATTACTTTTGGTATTTTAGTATTTAGTATTTTTATTTCCACTGCCTCCTTTTATTGCTGCTGTGTTTTTATTTCCACTGATTTATTGTACCAGTTTTTATATTTTCTATCCTGTTAAGCACCTTGGTCAATGCAAGGCATTGTAGGAAGGTGCTATACAAATAAAGTTTATTATTATTATTAAAGTATTGCAATATTTCCAAACATTCACATTACCAGTACCAGCTTTTTTTTCATGACAAATTAAACAAATTGTTTGGACATTTGATATAGAACAAATGAAAGCTAGACTCTGCTTAAAGTTGTTATACCTACCTCATGAGAGAGGAGGGCTTCAGCTTTCTAATCTCAGATGATATTCTATGACTGCCCAACTAACATCAGCTAAACACTACTCACCTCCAGCCTGGGTAGACATTGAACAGAAATACTTTCAGAATTGTCCTTGCATTGTTATCTATAATCATCTGATGTCAAAACACTAACAAACACCAAAAATTCCTTCCTGAAAAACACACTCTTAAAGTGACACAATACACATAAACATAGATTTCCCAGCAACCTCCCCTATCTGGGGAAGTGAACAACTTACACATGGCCAAAAAAGATGGAAGGTGAAAGGGATCCAAAAAGTTAAAGATCTGTAAATGGACGGCGTGTTGTTCATTTTCAATCAATTATGTGAAAAATACTCAAATCCTTAAAAGGAAAAACATTTCTTTAATGTTTTACAGCTCAGAAGCTACTGTACATGCTAATCAGATCCAGACACATTCTTAAAAATAGAAGAAATATCTGTTGGGCAGTTGAAAGGAAAAGGTTTGCTCTCAACATTTTATAACTTATTGATGTCCAGTTTATATGACTCAGCTTTGGACAAACTAAACGCCTAGAAGTGCAACAAAAAAGAAACAGGCTAGAATGAGGCTTTTTTAAAGGCACAAAAACAAACTGTAAATACACGGCTTAAATTACGACCATAAAAATGGATGATGAAGAATCATAACAACCCCCATCAAACTTCAGATGTCCGATGATATTCCAGATGGATGGAATAAATGTTTAAATGATAACCGACATTTCTTCACTGCCTATGGGGAAGTTAAAAAAATCAGAAATTCTGGAAAGATGTCACCAAACACTTTGAAGTCTTTAATATTGATATTTATTTTGATGTGAAATTATGTGTGCTTGGAATCTACCCAGAAGACACTTCACACAACGGAGAAAAGACTTCACACAACAAAGAAAAGACTTCACACAACGGAGAAAAGACTTCACACAACAAAGAAAAGACTTCACACAATGAAGAAAAGACTTCACACAACAAAGAAAAGACTTCAGACAACAAAGAAAATACTTCACACAGCGAAGAAAAGACTCCAGACAACAAAGAAAAGACTTCACACAATGAAGAAAAGACTTCACACAACAAAGAAAAGACTTCACACAACAAAGAAAAGACTTCACACAAAAAAGAAAAGACTTCACACAAAAAAGAAGACCACACAACAAAGAAAATACTTCACACAACAAAGAAAATAATTCACACAACGAAGAAAAGACTTCACACAACAAAGAAAAGAATTCACACAACGAAGAAAAGGCTTCACACAACTAAGAAAAGACTTCACACAATGAAGAAAAGACTTCACACAACGAAGAAAAGACTTCACACAACGAAGAAAAGACTTCACACAACGAAGAAAAGACTTCACACAACAAAGAAAAGACTTCACACAACAAAGAAAATACTTCACACAAAAAATAAAAGACTTCACACAACAAAGAAAAGACTTCACACAACAAAGAAAATAATTCACACAATGAAGAAAAGACTTCACACAACGAAGAAAAGAATTCACACAACGAAGAAAAGGCTTCACACAACTAAGAAAAGACTTCACACAATGAAGAAAAGACTTCACACAACAAAGAAAAGACTTCAGACAACGAAGAAAAGACTTCAGACAACGAAGAAAAGACTTCACACAACAAAGAAAATACTTCACACAACGAAGAAAATACTTCACACAACAAAGAAAATACTTCACACAACAAAGAAAAGACTTCACACAACAAAGAAAATACTTTACACAACAAAGAAAATACTTCACACAAAAAAGAAAAGACTTCACACAACGAAGAAAAGACTTCACACAACAAAGAAAAGAATTCACACAACAAAGAAAAGACTTCACACAACAAAGAAAAGAATTAACATAACAAAGAAAATACTTCACACAACAAAGAAAAGACTTCACACAATGAAGAAACAAACCAGAATATTGGACTTTAGACTTCTGACGCTACATAAATTGAATTGAATTGAGAATAATTGCACTTGGTTGGAAGTGTTGAAACTCTCTCTGCTAAACAATGGATAAAGGAGCTTTCACAATGCACAGGTCTGACTTAATTATGTTACCAAAGGAAAACCCAAAAGACTGTTGAACTCTGGGAACCATACATGTACATTGCAGAAGCTGGCAACTGAAATATGTGAATATGTCAATTCTGATCTCCCAATAATGCATCTTATGGATATTTAATTGATTCTTGGTGATACTTGATTATGAGTATGAGAATGTGTGTGCTCTGACTATTGGTTGAATTGGTGTCTTTGTTCTCAAGATTCATTTCAAGCTGTATGCAATGTCATAAACAAAAACCAATAAAAACAATGGAGAAAAAAATGGATTGAAGAAAAATGGAAAATTGTTTTGTTCTGTGTCACATCCTCTTTACTAAAGAGAGAGACAATCCAGACTGTTAATGACACAAAGTTCAAAGGCCTGCCTCTCTGATGGTATGGGAAGCATTAGCACCTTTGTTATGAGCAGCTTACACATCTGCAAAATGTGTAAACTGTCCCCCTTCAACCAGGAAGGTATGGGTGTTGTATTTGCCTGGTTAAATAAAGGTTAATAAATAATGGTGTTGTACTCAGTTTAAAGTAGAACCAATCATATGAGCCTGTTTATATTTATGAACAGTATGAGATCTGCTACATCGAGAGTTTTGATGTATTTCTCATTCTCTCTATCTGTAAAAAAAATCTTTAGACAACTCAGATTGTGTGGTAAAGAACTGAAGATGCCTGATTATTATAACAAGGCACATAAGTTTATCAGCACACTCCTCGTGCACTCGAGCAGCTGATCAAAACGGTTTCTTTCTAGTGCTCATCTCTCGGCAGTAATTTTTAATCTCAAAGTGCTTACAGTGATAATTATTTAGAGGACAAGTGTTAGATGGAAAGAGGACACAATAAGGCACATTCATTCAATCATGCAAATTCACTCTGATCTACATTCAGCACTCAGGACACTGAGCTCCTCATTAACTGTGCATCAGATTTTATATCAAAGCATTTCATTTTACTCGTACAAAAATATCAACCAATGGATATTAATGAGTTTTTAGACAAATATCAATGGATAATTCTTAAACTGTTGAATCTCTGACCTACCAACTCATTTGCCTACCAGGTCTAAACGATTTCAACTTTTTTAACCAACCAGTATTTAAGAAAAAAAAAGGGCTGAAGACGGAGTCTTGAAGTGTCCGTCTGAGCGGAGAACCCTCTCCCCAGAGGTCTCCTCCTGCTCATCTTGGGCAGCACACGTTTCCAAGCCATCTGCAGCAAATAAGCTTTCCATCAAGTTCTGGGTTTTCTCCAAAGCCCCATCCCAGTGAGACATAGCAAAATAAACTTAGTCAATCCTCTGAGCATCTTCTGGGTGACTGAGCTTCCCACTTGAACAAAATGTTGGACCATCACCTCAATTAGTCCAGAACCAGCGTCTATAAAGTCAGTGTGGTTTGGCAGCTGTGTCCATCAGTTCAGTTTGTTTTAGTAGTCTATATTTAGGAACTTGGGGGGACTTTCAGCTACTCTGAGCACCCAACTTCAGCGTGGGTTCTCAAATGTTTTGGGTTCAAGGACCTCTTACAGAGGAGAAAATGTTTCAGGGACCCCCTCATAACCCGCATGTTTATTAAACAATTTTCTTCAGTTTGTCTCTTTAATACAATGAAAATATTTGTGTAACATAAATACACTCTTATCTCTGCCCATGAACTGTTGGAGTCAGTCTCCCCACCATCACAGACATTTACACCTCCAGATGCAGGAAAAGAGCCACCTGCATCATGAAAGACCTCACTCACCCAGCACACTCACTCTTTGCCCCACTCCCCTCAGGACGGAGGTTGAGGAGCATCAAGTGTAGAACCACTAGACTGAGGAACAGCTTCTACCCTGAGGCTGTTAGACTCATGAATAAATAAAAATAAAATAAAAAATAAACACTGCAAAATATCACATCATACTGATGCTGATCTGTTTTCTTGTTGCTGTGTTCATCTGTGTTCATCTGTGACCATCTGCTCATACAAACTCATGTTCGTGCTGCTGTGTATTACTAGTTGATGCTTTTCTTAGTTAGCTGTGTATTACTAGTTGATGCTTTTCTTAGTTAGTTCTAGATGTTATTACTGTTTTTCTCTTTCATTTGTTGTTGGATGTAACTGGGACCTCGTGTACATAATCTCGTTTTCATCTCATGTACCACATGCGGTGCAAATGACAATAAAGACTCTCTGACTCTGAACCATATGTTTGGTTAAACAACAGAGAGCCGTGTAAGAAGACTTCAAGGACACTTCCTGAACTCCGCTGAGCTGAGAGGGGTATACAAAAGCGAGCAGATAATGCAGCTCGTGGCTTTTTTTCTGTGACTGGTTTTCATGCGTAGCTTTGTCTGTGTTATACAAATATTCATGTAAACCCTTCTGAAATCTGACCATCTGATCACTGTTAGTGAGAGAGATTTTTTCCAACAAAAGCTTAGTTTCCTTATATGATGGGGGTTGGTTCACATACAAACAAATATGGTGGCAGGCCGACAGCCATCTTTGATTTTGACATTGCAGTCCAATTTCAAAAGGAAACTTTCTTACACCTAGAAGTAGCCACACACCAAAAAGGAAATATTTTTCAAGTTATCATGCTAAAAACATGGACGTATGGACAGACAGACAGAAGGTTTTACTAATTTCCCCTCTTCGCTCCATGACGAGGGACAAAAACAAATCAAACAGCTTTATTATTACCCGCCTAAGAAATTTGTTTGCTAGCTTCTCTTGATGGCCAACCACATAATGTGGAAAGGATCGAACAGCTCCTGGTGTCTCTTACCATGAGGAGTTAACCTCTCAGTTCACCTCTGTCTTTTTAAATGTTCTGGACCGTGTTGCTCCCCTTAAAACCAGAAAAATGAAACTTAGATCAGAGCCTTGGCTGAATGACGTCACTCAAGCCGTTCGAAAGCAGTGTTGGAGAGCTGAACGCAGGTGGAGGAAAGACCGGCTGCAGGTTTCTTTTCAAATGTTAAGGGAGAGTTGGTGTTGCTATCAGAAAGAAGTGAAAGCTGCTAAATCTAAATTATTTTCTGATGTAATTATCTCCAACTTCCACAACCCCCATTTTTTGTTCCCACCCTGAGTGCAGTTCTACACCTCAGTGAGCCTTCACCTCTGGAAGCCTCAACTGTACTGCATGAAAACTTCATTTTCTTTTTAGAAAAAGTTGCGAACACCCGGGCACTCATTTCGCCACCAGATCATGATCCGTCCATCCCATCTCAGTGTGTAGTGGTCTTTGACCACTTTGAGCATCTGTCTTCACTAGAGCAGGTAATGTGCAGCATGAAGCCATCTGGTTCCCCCTTTGATGTGGGACCCCCTCGACTATTAAAAGAGGTTTTCCCCGGTTTCTCCTATTCTCACTATTGTGAATAGCAGTTTATCCTCAGGTGTAGTGCCAAAAACCTTTAAAGATCCACTGACGTGATTTTTCTACTATTCATCAAATTGCTCAATATATATATATATTATCATTTAAATATGTTAGTTTTTGCAAACAAAATGATAAATCACTTTAATTTTGCTTTAAAAGTGATTTTGAACTTCAAGCTGTGTTTAATCATGGGAAATCCGTTTACACCCGAACGCACCATCTGTGATGTCATGTGCAGAGTTGAGGCAGAGCTCTTGGCTTGTCACGGTATGAGCAGCTCACATAAAAGTAAGTCTGATACGGCATCAGATCTAAATTAGATCCTGCTGTTTCTTGTTCCATCACCCAAACTATTTTCTGCTTCCCAAAATGAAGACAAATAGCTTAAATCTTCACCTAGATTGCTAAATTAGTCAGGTTTTAAAATGTCTGCTATTGAAGAGACTGGAGCCCTCTGCCTCTCACTCTGCACATTACATCACAGATGGTGCGTTCAGGTGTAAACGGATTTCCCATGATTAAACACGGCTTGAAGTTCAAAATCACTTTTAAAGCAAAATTAAAGTGATTTATCATTTTGTTTGCAAAAATTAACATATTTAAATGATAATATATATATATTTTGAGCAATTTGATGAATAGTAGAAAAATCACGTCAGTGGATCTTTAAAGGGATTGTGACATGATTTTTTTACTATTCATAAAATTGCTCAAAATATATATATTTTATCATTTAAATATGTTTGTTTTTGCAAACAAAATGATAAATCACTTTAATTTTGCTTTAAAAGTGATTTTGAACTTCAAGCCGTGTTTAATCATGGGAAATCCGATTACACTCGAACGCACCATATGTGATGTCACACTGGGCAGAGGGCTGTGGTGTCTTTAATAGCGGACAATTTAAAACTGGACGAATTTAGCAATCTATGTGAAGATTTGAGCTATTTGTCTTCATTTTGGGAAGCAGAAAATAGTTTGGGTGATGGAACAAGAAACAACAGGATCTAATTTAGGTCTGATGCTGTATCAGACTTCCTTCATGTCGAGCTGCTCATACCTGCGCACTGTGACAAGCCCAGAGCTCTGCCCGGTGTGACATCACAGATGGTGCGTTCGTGTGTAATGGGATTTCCCATGATTAAACACGGCTTGAAGTTCAAAATCACTTTTAAAGCAAAATTAAAGTGATTTATCATTTTGTTTGCAAAAACAAACATATTTAAATGATAAAATATATATATATTTTGAGCAATTTTATGAATAGTAAAAAAATCATGTCACAATCCCTTTAAGTCTTGCTTGAAAACTCACTTCTATTCGCTTACCTTTAACACGGTGCAATTTGTTTTGATCCTCTGTAATATACAGTGTTTGCCATTTTAGTTAGTTTCTGCTGCTATTTGTATCTATATTTTTATTTTATGTTTTCCTGTCTGCTGTGCTTGTCCGTATCTATTGTACAGCACTTTGGTTGCCCTTGTTGCTGTTTTAATGCTCTTTAAATAAATTGGTATGGTATGATATGGTATAATGTATTCCACAGTGTCATACAGTACATGCTGACTGCATCATGTTTTTTTTTATATTCAAACCGTGACTTGTTTAGAGCAACGATTCACGGTACAGAAGTCAAGAGGCCACAGGTAAACACCACTCTCCTAGAAAAGCTTCAACTTTTTATTGCTTTTGCCAACTGGCACAAGACATCACTAACATAACACACAAGCTCCTCTTTTATTTTTTATTTTTTTCCACTTATAGATGGCCTCCCTTCACACCTTATAGCCATCCTCTCACTCCAATATGTATTTTTTATTTATTTATTATTATTTTTTTCTTTTTTTCCCATTTATAGATGGCCTCCCTTCACACCTTATAGCCATCCTCTCACTCCAATGTGTATTTTTTTATTTATTTTTTTAATAGAGAGAAAGAAAGAAAAGAGAAAATGAGACAACAAAACAACAATTATCCACAAAAGAGCACAAGGCAAACACACCAAACCTCCGTCCACAATCCTGCAAAGCACATGACAGAACACAGCAACGAAACATACAAGCATAAAGACTGATAATATTCATGACCTTGCAGTAGATTTCTATAAATACACATACCCATACCTACAAATATATATACAGTATACATACATATATATTTATATTCATTTATATACCCATCTACATATATCTACATATACATCCCTGCATCCATTTGTGTGTGGTTGTGAGCATGCATAAGTGAATAAGGTTCCTCCAATAGAACATTTAGTAGCGATTGTGAAGCATCAGAGATCCGTCCCCCCAAAGCCCGAGACAGACGAAGGGGCGATCAAAGCCCAAGACCCCAGGAAGGACCCCGAGCCCAGAGTCCCCAGGACCACCCGAACAGGACGAGCCACTCGTCCACTCCCCAGATCCGACCAAGGGGAAGAACCGGACGAACCCCACCAGGGACCACACACAATGACCCCCCGGGGTCAACAGCGACAAATACACAGGCCCCCGCCGGAGCCCGCTGCACCGACGTAGCCCCAGGGCCGGTCACCGAGGCTCGGGCACCGGGGACGCCCATCCCTCAGGTCCAGACCCGACAGGACCAGAGGACCCGAGCCCCACCAGGCAGCCACCAGGCCGAGCCGACAAACGCCCAAGCGCCCAGCCCCAGATAGTGAGGGCCCCAAGCACGCCCGCAGGCAGAGGAACACCCACCAGGGGGCCACGTGGAGAAGACAAAGGAGATTGTCGTGGACTTCAGGAAGAGGGATGCACAACATGCCCCTCTGACCATCAACAGCACCGCAGTGGAGAGAGTGGACAGCACCAAGTTCCTGGGAGTGCACGTCTCAAAGGACCTGTCCTGGAGCAGGAACACTGCAGCACTGGCCAAGAAGGCTCACCAGCGCCTCTACTTTCTCCGCAAGCTGAAAAGGGCTGGAGCTTCAACCTCCATCATGTGCACCTTCTACAGAGGTGCCATAGAAAGTGTCCTGACCAGCTGCATCACGGTGTGGTTTGGTGCATGTACTGCATCCTGCCGCAAGAGCCTCCAGCGCATCGTGAGAGCAGCTGAGAAGATCGTCGGCACCTCCTTGCCCTCACTGCAGGACTTACACAGCAACCGCCTCACTCGGAAAGCCCTCTGCATGGCAGGTGATCCCACACACCCACTACACAGCTGCTTCAGACTGCTGCCATCAGGGAGGAGACTGAGGAGTCTCCAGGCTCGAACCAGCAGACTGAGAGACAGCTCTGTTCATCAGGCAGTCAGGATGCTAAACACTCTGCCTGCTCTGCCTCCCCTCCCATTTGAACTGCCTTAACACAAAAAACTTTCTCACACATTACCACTCAACACAAAGTTTTTAACACTGGACTCTGTGTCATCAAACGGGTTATTCACTAAACTCTCGGTCATGTGCTCATTCAGTTTGCACTACTTCTCATATTTGCACTAATGTTTGTATTACATTACTGCCTATAGTCATACTACTGTTTACATTCACTGTTTACATTTATTAATACTGTTTACATTTATTACTACTGCTTTACATTTATTATTACTGTTTACATTTACACTACTTTTATCTACACTACTGCAGATACATATACAGCATTCTCTGACTAGCCTTATCTAAGGATGCCAAATGTGCCTTATGTGCCTTACTTCATATGCCACTTTGCCTATATACCAACATCAACTACCTCATACATATACATGTACTGTGTACATTAACTCATATGCTGCTGTGCCACTCTTTGCAAATGTCAACGCTAGAAACTTCAGTTTATTTTATAGATATACGTTTTATACTTTTTATACTACTATGCAAAAACTCAGGACAGTATTACACTTTTATTATTTCATTTTATGCTTATGTTCATTGGGTGTTTGGTGTTTTAGGGGTGTTTGGTGTTTCAGTGTTGGTGTAAATTTTCATACTTTTATACTATTATGAAAAAACTCAGGACAGTGTTACACTTTTTTTACTATTTTATGCTTATGTTTATTAAATGTTTTAGTGTTTAGATGGTTACTGTTGCACCGAGGGACTGAGAGAATCGCAATTTCGGCCCTGTGTATGTCCTGTACATATTGCAGTTCTGACAATAAAGTTGACTTTGACGTGGCAGGAGCGCGACACTAGGTAGCCTCAGAAGTATCAGAGAGGGGGCCACACAAGCTCCTCTGACCAGCACCCAGCAAACTGTTGGAAAATTATTTATTTTCAAAAATTTGTTACCCAAATTTGCAGTTGCTCTATGCATCGTCTTCTTCTTCTTTCCAGCTTTTCATTCTTAGGAGTCTCCACAGTGAGTCGTAATGTTGGTGACTATGTGAGAGAGAATCCATCCTGGTTAAAACCAGACCCTTGTCCTTCACTGAAATGAGAATTGAGCGGAGCTGTGCAGGAAGGCGAGGGCCAGGCTACCATCTTACAAATGTGAGTCAAAGTGTTTACTGTGTGGGCCGTTAGCTCTTATGTGATGTAGGTGTTCAGTAATGACTGTATTACACATTCTCCTGCTTACACCCCTTGCTAACAGTCTACATCTGGATTTAAGCTAATGTATGCCATATGCTTGTATTAATCTATGGTTTAACAATGTGCAAGTGTAGACAAGATGCATGCAGCATATTACAGGTAGACACCAGTTGATAAATTATTAAACAGCGATCTATAGTTAAGGCCCGGACATGCAAAGACCTTGAATACCTTGATTTGTGACCTTGACCTTGGAGCGGAGGTGATGAAAAGTATATACTACACTCTGTTTGTTGATGATGTGTAAGTGCATGATAGTTTTGTCAAATTATTTTGATCAAAAGTTATGGGCAAACAGGAAAAAGTTTATGGAAAGAGTACCTGATGATTCCGGATGAGAAGCGAAACGTCTTCTGTTACAAATAAAGTCCAGTTGATCTTGAATTGAACGCCTTTTTGATTGATGCTCAATAATCTAGGTAGAAAAATCTAAAAAAGCTAAGCCTGGTCCTCTGGACATTCAAAAAAACAAAACGTCTTTTTTTTTGAATGTCCAGAGGACCAGACTTAGCTTTTTTAGATTTATGGAAAGAGACTACACTATAAGTGTTGATGGGCGTATAAAAATTGAGAAAGCATTAACATCTGAAAGAACTGAACTTTTCACCCCACCAAATAACTGGCAAATGATAATGTAGTTTACATTGCTTAAAATTAGGGATATTTTCCCTCCAAAAAAATAATTATCAAATGAAAAAAAAAAAAAGGTTTTTGTCCGTTCGGTGTCAGTTATTTTCAGGGTGCTGCCGTTCTTGGTTCTGGTCATGTTTTCTGTCCAAACATAAGAAATCAAACTATTTTTCATGAATAAAAAACAAAACAAGCAAACAAACAAGTAATTTATTTTATTATGTGGGCTTTTATCACAAAACAAGCAGCAATTTAAGTGTAACAGTTATTCCAGCATTTACGAGTTTGTATAAAAATTATAAAAATAACAATTACTATAAAACATTTTCTCACATTAGATGACTGACAACCTGACATGACAGCAGATGATAGACTACAGCTATAGTGGTACCTCCAATAAAAAACGTTTTGTGCACTGAAATATACCTTATTCAAAGAAATAATCATATACAGATTAAAACCAACACACTGAAACATAAAATTAGGTTTCTCAACAGTGCATACAGTGTTCATGTCAAGTAAGTTGTAGAAATGGTTCAGAGCGAAAAGGGACACGATATAAACGTAATGGTGAAACGTCTCAGCACCAAAACAGAAACTGTGCAGATGACCTGATTGAACATTGTTGGATATGGTACAATTGACGTTTATATCCTGAAATTGTAGAATTTTCTTATTAGGCTTCTGTTTTAGTTAAAAAACAATTAGTTTAAATATGTAACAATACACAGAAGTGTCCAAAAGTTCGGACATATTTACCCTTATGAGTAAATGAGTCCAACTTTTAAAAATGTCACCATATTCCCTTTCTGCAAAAACCGTTGATATGTTCAAAGACATTAAATGTTTACGACATAAATTATTGCAAGATTAAGCTGCCTTGATTCAACATCATGACTATTCCACTAAAAAATTGAAAATAAAATGTTTGTGTTGTTAAAGTCAAACACAAGAAAGTTAATAATGTAATCAAACACATTTAATGATAAGGAATTCACCAGTTATGTAACTGGGAATCAGTCTTTTAACTCCATATACTCTGCACACTAACATCATATGACTAGATAATACTTTTGAAATGCATGTCGTTTAGTTCAGCTACTTAAATTCTGCTTTTTAGATGAACTACACAAACACTTACATGTGTACAACCCATAAAGTTTAAGATCATTAGTAACTAATTACTGTAGTATTATTGGACTCTTGTTACAAATACTTCAAGTTTTAAAGACAAAAACATGAATTTTGTTCTAAAATACCATTTTACCCACCAACATTATGTGTAGTAATGGGTCTGCTGATTTATTTGGATGCTATTGACCTTTCCCTTTTAATATTATTAATCAGCATTAGCTACGCTTGAACTGATTAACTGACAGGCACATCTGTGGGCAGCACAGACAGTTAAACAAGTGTTAAACATGCAGGACCAGGTCACTGCGCCAATCAAAGATCTACCACTGATATGCTGAGGGAAAAAACAAAAAAAAGCTGGCAGATGCCAAAGGATTTAAAAAATGATTGACCCTAATATATGCTAACTTTTAGAAGTCAAGTCAACTTTATTTATTAAGCACATTTAAAACAGCAGAAGAATGACAGTGTAAATATGAGTGAGGATGAGAAGAATCTCTTTGCCCTCAGTGCCTTTAAGTGCGTTGATTTGAAATGTGGAGAACTTCTGGAACTGCATTTACAGTAAAGAGCTTTCATTCAGCTGCAGGTTGACCTGACTCACACCCAGGGGCTTAAGTACTCCAGAATGTAGACTTGATTTTTTAAATATTATCAGCTCTGCTTTAGATACAGCTGAATTTCTCTCTTGAGAAGGCGGGTGAGGGTCAGGCCTGAGATCAGGTCGCTCTGACCGCAGCAGCGTTCACACTCAGAGTTTCTGATGGTGACAAAGGCCAACAAACACTAGGCTAGAATCAAAACTTTTGTTGTGTTACTATTATTGACTTTCATGCTAAGAAAAAATATATACATTACAAAAATAGTCATAGTATTACAAGAATAAAGTCATACATCACGAGAATAAAGTTGTGTGAGAATAGTCGTAATATTACCAGAATGAAATTGTAATATTATGAGAATAAAGTCTTACGACAATGAAGTCATAATATTATCAGAATAAAGTTTCAATATTACGACAATAAAGTTGTATGAGAACAGTCATAATATTACCAGAATTGTGAATAAAAACTGAATGCAATGATGTGGAGATGGCAAAAATCAATATTTTATTCGTAATAGAACATAGATGACAGATCAAAGTTTAATCTGAGTAAATGTAACATTTTAAAGGAAAATATGTTGATTCAAAATTTCACAGTGTCAACAAATCCCAAAAAAGTTGGGACAAGTAGCAATAAGTGGCTGGAAAAAGGAAATTGAGCATATAATGAACAGCTGGAAGACCAATTAACACTAATTAGGTCAATTGACAACATGATTGGGTATAAAAAGAGCTTCTCAGAGTGTCAGTGTCTCTCAGAAGCCAAGATGGTAAGAGGATCACCAATTCCACCATTGTTGTGCAGAAAGATAGTGCAGCAATACCAGAATGGTGTTACCCAGCGTAAAATAGCAAAGACTTTTAAGTTATCATCATCAACCGTGCATAACATCATCAAAAGATTCAGAGAATCTGGAACAATCGCTGTGCGTAAGGGTCAAGGCCGTAAAACTCTACTGGATGCTCGTGATCTCCGGGCCCTTAAACGTCACTGCACCTCAAACAGGAATGCCACTGTCAAGGAAATAACAGAATGGGCTCAGGAATACTTCCAGAAAGCATTGTCAGTGAACACAATCCACCGTGCCATCCGCCGTTGCCAGCTGAAACTCTACAGTGCAAAGAGGAAGCCATTTCTAAGCAAGCTCCACAAGCTCAGACGTTTGCACTGGGCCAGGGGTCATTTAAAATGGAGTGTGGCAAAATGGAAGACTGTTCTGTGGTCAGATGAGTCACGATTTGAAGTTCTTTATGGAACACTGGGACGCCATGTCATCCGGACCAGAGAGGACAAGGATAGCCCAAGTTGTTATCAACGCTCCGTTCAGAAGCCTGCATCACTGATGGTATGGGGTTGCATGAGCGCTTGTGGCATGGGCAGCTTGCATGTCTGGAAAGGCACCATTAATGCAGAGAACTATGTTCAGGTTCTAGAACAACATATGCTCCATCTAGACGTCATCTCTTTCAGGGAAGACCCTGCATTTTTCAACAAGATAATGCCAGACCACATTCTGCAGCAATCACAACATCATGGCTACGTAGGAGAAGGATCCGGGTACTGAAATGTCCAGCCTGCAGTCCAGATCTTTCACCTATAGAGAACATTTGGCGCATCATAAAGAGGAAGGTGCGACAAAGAAGGCCCAAGACGATTGAACAGTTAGAGGCCTGTATTAGACATGAATGGGAGAGCATTCCTATTTCTAAACTTGAGAAACTGGTCTCCTCTGTCCCCAGACGTCTGTTGAGTGTTGTAAGAAGAAGGGGGGATGCCACACAGTGGTAAAAATGGACTTGTCCCAACTTTTTTGGGATTTGTTGACGCCATGAAATTTTGAAACAACATATTTTTCCCTTAAAATGATACATTCTCTCAGTTTAAACTTTTGATCTGTGATTTGTGTTCTATTCTGAATAAAATATTAATGTTGGCACCTCCACATCATTGCATTCAGTTTTTATTCACAATTTGTTTAGTGTCCCAACTTTTTTGGAATCCAGTTTGTATTTTAGAATTTCAATGTTCAGTTGTTGAAGTGAAATTGATCAAAAAGTATCGGATATTGATCTGCTCCGTGCTGCAGAGCTGAAGCTGTGTGACATCCTTTGATGTCCTGCTGTACTTAAATTCTGTAACATGTTAAATAAACAATCCATGCTGTATGGATTGTCTATTTAACATGTTATAGTATTTAAATTTGTTTATTTAAGGAGGGGGATTGGGAGTAACCAGTGATGAGTTTGATTACAGCCTGGCACATGTCATGACAAAGAATCAGAAGAATCAGAAGATCTTTTTTGACATTGCACCGGGGTACAACGGGAATATGTATGCACAGTCATCCGAAAGAAGGACTAAGTGTACAATGCTGCAGCTAGCTTACAAAGCTTACTGAACTTGAACTGGACTTGAACTACTGTATCCCTACCCTGCGATTTTTCACTTATCGCGCGGGTGAGGGTGGTACAAAACAACCACGATAAACGAGGGACTACTGTACTTTGGTTTTACAAATAAGGAAACATTTAATCTGTTAGCACATCAGCATCAGATTATTATCAGTAGCAGGACTTTGAAACGATTGTGCAAACGACCATGTCTTTTTCAAAGAACGAACCACACGGATTTGGAAGATACTGCTTCTTTCCTAATAGAATATCATAATATTACAACTTTATTCTCATAATATTACTTTATTTTCATAAATGTATGACTTTTCTCCTAATGTACGGTATTTTTTTCTTCTTAGCGTGGCCCTAATACTCCGTCGTACTTTCATGCACCCCATGAAACAATAGAAAAATAGACATCAGACGTTATAATGGCCATTGGCTGTCCTGGTTTCTAAAGTCTGGCCCTGACTGTTTTAGTGTTGGTGTAAATTTTCAGACTTTTATACTACTATGCAAAAACTCAGGACAGTGTTACACTTTTACTATTTTATGCTTATGTTTATTAAATGTTTTAGTGTTTTAGTGTTTAAATGGTTACTGTTGCACTGAGGGACTGAGAAAAACG
Source organism: Garcialebias charrua (assembly GCA_038048925.1). Lineage (NCBI taxonomy): Eukaryota > Metazoa > Chordata > Actinopteri > Cyprinodontiformes > Rivulidae > Garcialebias > Garcialebias charrua. Next base: position 54,460 of record JBBPBX010002379.1, on the reverse strand, counting down.
CAATTTCAATCCTGTGTATGTCCTGGACATATTGCAGTTCTGACAATAAAGTTGACTGACTGATAAAAAAAAACAGCACCTGTGAATCTTTGATGCATGTCATATTATTCAACTGTCAAAACCAAAGTTCTCTAAAAACAAGCAGTGCACCAATGTCCCCCATCACGACGGGATTTGAATAAGTATTTGTAGTTTTTGAGATGGGTGGTTTTCTGAACTGATTTGAACTGAGAATGCAAGTAAACAATGTTTTTGGTGCAAGATATTTGAGTGTGTAGGAGTTACACTGTGCAGGAGTGAGGTTGTTTTTCTTCTTTTCTTTTGTCTGAGCCGGTGCAGAGTGATGGATCCTGGTGAGTGCAGGGGGCAATTTTATCCTCCACCAGGCACAATGGTGGAGCCAGGGGGTGGCCTTGTTCATCACCATAGATTAATCTTCAGCCACCCCATCACATGAGGAAACTATACTTTTAAGCAATGTAAGAACTATAAAGCATAGTTTCCTCAAATGATTGGGGTGGCCATCTTGGATTTTGATGTGGCAACGTATTTTTTGATGCTGAACTTTCTTGCGCCTAGATGCAGCCAAACCTAACTGGAAGTCAGGACCTCACTTATTTTTCATGTTATTCAGCTCACAAGACGAACGGGGTGGATGGTGTTTCCAGTTCCCCTCTTAGCCCTGTGACGGGGGACAAAAAGCTGCAATACAGTACATTGCATTTATTAGATGGTTTGAATGAACTAATCCATAGAATTTTTCAAAAGTTTAATAGTATCAAAACTATTATTTAAATACAATTAGGATGGGCTCTGATGGGTACCAAAACTGTGACCAGCACCATTACAGTTGTGTATATTTTGGCACATCTTTGCCTTATAAGTATAGGCAAGTGGGATCATGCCTAAAAAACTTTACTATGTGCAATCTCTTTAGTGACTTTACAGCACATATTGAGTATAGATGTTTTTAATTATTGGCCTTTTTACAAACCAGGTTCTTTTTAAATTGTCTCTGTCTTTTTAAATGTATCGTTTATTTATAACTATTATTTTTATCCTGTTATGTTCCATTTATCTTCTTGCGAGTGAAAGTCAGTGTCATTGCTTGTTAAACTGAATATTATGATATGTGGAGAACAGTATCTTGTTTTTGAAATAATAAACTGAACTGAACCAGCCTTTTATTATTTGCGTCCAACTCACCAGGAGTTTTGTGTTTTCACACTTGCTTCTAATGCATCACTGAGAACAAAAAACACACCTGTCCCAAAATCTATTGTCTGAAATATTCATGTATCAGGAGAAATGGTAAGATAACCTGACAAGAGTTGAAAAATGTTAATGGCAAGTTAACAGGTGAATGACTTGTTTCTGAAGAAATCCAGCAGTGGTGGACCCACATCCGTTGGTTCAGACTTCACAGGAACTGTTGAACAAACTTACTAGGATTGTATCCATCTTTGATTCAAGAATGTTTACAAAAGCTATCACCCTTAGCTATTAAAATTACTCCAGTTTTCTAAAAGCTACCATTTTCCCCATTGTCATAAGAACATGACAAAAAAGAGAAATTTGACATTTTCTGTAAGAAAACTCATGCGAGATGTTTGGCACAAAACAAGAAATGCCATTACCATAAATGTCCTAGGGATCATGTTGAATCAGAAGAAATTGCTTATGAGTACAATGATCAAATGCTGTGCGGTACTGATTTTAATTCTAAGTAGTCTATGATTGTTTTCTTATTACTGGTTGTTGAACACTAATTTGACCTGTTTGGGTGCTCGATTTATGGTTTTGTGTGTTTGAGCTCTGGTCTTTTGTCACCATTTGAGACCTGAGTGATTGGTCAGAAGGATTTAAATCAGTTTGCCAGTGCATAACAGCATTAAATTGGACTTAATAGTTATTAAAATACTGCCATATATGCCATGTTACAGGATAACCCCCTCAAAATACCATAAGTTTTAGGTCATTTTGTTCAGCCCTTCTTTCACGGTGAATGAAAGAGAAGAATTAAAACCCAAACAGAGACCGTTGGAGTCTTTACCTCATTAGAAACTGTTCCAGCCACACTTGTCCAGCTCTCATGACTAAACCAAGTTGAGATGTGCTTGTAGCCTGAGGCAGAAACATGTCAGTTGTGGCAGGTCATGCCCTGAAGCTCCAGCTTCTCTGAAAAGGTTGGAGAGGTTTCTTGAGGTTGAAGAACATGAGATGAGGTTTGAGTCGTGGCGTTTTCTCTGGAATGACAGCAGCTTTGCTTTCCTCAGTAGGAAATCTGTTATGGTAGACCTCTGGGTAGGACTTCTGGAACTGAAAGTGAAGGGAAAACATTAACTTATCTTACAGAATATGTGATTTTATGAAGTATATGTAAATTATCTGATAGTGGTGCCTAACTCTGGGAAATTTGGTGTCACTATCAGATATTCAGATGGACTTTTGTTCAGTTGATGGAACCAAATAAAGAGTTTGCTGTCTGAAAATAATCTGTGAAGTAATGATGCTTTTTACAGAGTCTAATCCGAAACTCTGAAGAAGAAAGGCTCCAGAGCAGAGTATTTGTTCATCGTATGGTACTGTTGCAACCTGGTGAGGATTAAACACCACTGCTTGTACACCTCCCCAGCTGTGAAAAGCTTAAATATGCACAGTTCGCTCATAAATTATCAGAGTGAAGCCCATTAAAAGGCGACTCTCAGGACTTGGAAGAAAGACTTAGAACTTTGGCACGGCATTCACAGCTGCTTTACTCACCGTTTCAGCAGAAATTACCACAAGCTACAAACTATTTTTTATGAGTTTGGGCTCAGTCTTTTTTTTTTTATAAAGAAAATATTCTTTTAATCTGAAAACTTGAAGGCGGGCAGGTGGTGCTTCAGTGTGTCCCAGTCAGAACACATTTACATCCAGACTGGTATGAGAATGTGGATCAGATGGTTTATTAAATAAATTACTTAATATGTTCAATGCTGTTTGACTGCTGCCCTACTACCCATGATGCACCAGGTATAAACAGAGCCGGGCATGTTTTGCATGTTTACCTTCTGGTTCCACGCAAAGACCATTTCCAGAGCTTTTCACAGGATTTATTGTTTCATCCTGAGCTGAGAATCTCCCAAGATTATTCTCTTTAGTTGCAGATAAATACAAACAAGGTAGTGTTGTTTTTCCATCTATTGAAGATTAGAATAGATGCAGGCGCACCACTGTCAGTATTTGCACATTGCTGTGAATGTTGTTTACAACACTTAAATAGATGAGAGCTGACACTGTTTTAGCTAATCTTATTTTGACACTTGTTTCAAGTAGATGTGAAGTTTTTACATCCATTTTCTTTACTCGCTTTTTCTTTCTGGATTGCAGGGAGCTGGGGTATATCACCAGCAGTCAAAGTGAGAGAGGTGGGGACACCTTGGACAGGTCACAAGTCCATTAAAGGGACACAGAGACAAACAACCATTCACTCTCTCACTCACACCAAGGGACAATTTGCCAACGAACCTAACGTATGTTTTTGGTCTGTGGGAGGAAACTGGAGTACCTGGAGAAAACCCTTACGTGCAAAGGGAGAACAGATAGGGCTCAGGGTAGGAGGCAAACCTGCAACCTGATCACCTAAAGGTAACAGCTCTAACCACTGTTCCACCAATTTTTATTTTTGTAATTCCTTACTTTTAAATTTTCTGTAATGCTTTATATTTTGGCTTTTAATTGTTACAATACCCAACAACAGTGAAAATTGTTTGCACACACAAAGGACTTGTAGCAAACTAGTTTTTGCAGGTGTCCCACAATTTCCTTTTACTGCTGCTCTTAAAATCTCTCAATTATTCTGGTGTAAAGTCTGTTCAGTGACTAGATCAGCAATGTTTATTCTGTCACTCCTAATGTCCCTTGAGGAAGTGTGGCTATGTTGCATGAAATTATGTGCATTTAGCATAACGGCAGCACACATAGATGGCTCAGTATCAATACTATCAGGATGGTATTAGTTTTGGGGTTTGAGTCCAGACTGAGTCACAAGCATGCACCAAATATTTCGATGTGACTTGTTCATCATGCAGAGCAGGACATATGAATTACAGGTGCAGAGGGGACGCTCCGTACAGAAGCCCCCAAGGAAAGTGTCAGGAGGGATGGTCCAAATGATTTGTGCACGAGACTGCTGGTTTTGATGATTTCAGGAGATTACCTCCTTTTAATGGCAATCTCACAACTTCACAATAAACTAATAATAGTGCTTGTTGTACAACACAAAGAACAAAATTGTAGATGTACAGGCTCTATGAAGAGCATCTTCAGTATAGCCCCAAAACAAAGTTCAACGAGTACGTGGTATGATATTTTTTCTTTCATTGCAACACCCATAAGGATACCTGTTTAAGTCTTTTCCTCTTGTCCTTCAGTGGAAGTTCTTTGTCTGCAATCAGACCTTCCAGTAGTTGCTGCAGGGGGGTTTGTGTACCAATAATCTTCTGCTCCTCGCAATCGATCCTCCGGATCTGTTTACAAAAAGCTGGCGACGCGCTGAAGTCTGTATCTGAACCAGCATATTTGATCTGATGAAAGACAGAAGACACGTTGCTTAAAAGTTCCTTGCTGCAAAAATTAAGTTTTTAGACTTATTTATGTTTTCATAAGACAACTTTTTCATGTACCTATTATGAACAAAAAAAGCCCATTGAACAGGCGATTTTTGGTTTGAAGTACTTTCCACTACGTTTGAGCATAATCTGCCAGAGGATTTAAGGCAGGCTTGGAAAACTTCCAACTGGCTTCCATTGCTCTCACAAAAACACTGAAAACCTTCATTTTATTAATAAATTAAGGCAAAAAGTTAAACAGGGTATATGCAGGAATAATGAAGTTAATTTCAATACCTTTTCAAGACTTTTTAAAGACCTTCCAAAATAAATTCAAGACCTTATCGTCACTTTGTTTTATTAAGCAACAAATCTTTGATTTACAAAACTGCTGTTGTTTTCAATTACTGTAAATCTGTGAATCTCAAACCTACAACAGAACTGAGATACAGTGGAAAGAAAAAAGTTCAAAAGAAGAAACTGAACCACGACTAGGTTTAAGAAAATATAGCTTAGGTTACAACAAGACTCGTAGCTATTTTAAAGTAACTTGGTTGAACAATGGCGAATAAGAAATAAACACGGTTATTCTCGGCGACAGGCCTCAGCCATTCTTGAAAATCAGGCATCTCCAGCCACTTTGCCTCTATACCAACATCAACTACCTCATACATATACTGTGTACATTAACTCATATGCTGCTTTGCCACTCTTTGCAAATGTCAATGCTAGAACCTTCAGTTTATTTTATAGATATACTTTTTATACTACTATGCAAAAACTCAGGACAGTATTACACTTTTATTATTTCATTTTATGCTTATGTTCATTAAATGTTTAGTGTTTTAGTGTTGGTGTAAATTTTCATACTTTTATACTACTATGCAAAAACTCAGGACAGTGTTACACTTTTACTATTTTATGCTTATGTTTATTAAATGTTTCAGTGTTTTAGTGTTTAAATGGTTACTGTTGCACCGAGGGACTGAGAGAAACGCAATTTCAATCCTGTGTATGTCCTGTACATATTGCAGTTCTGACAATAAAGTTGACTTTGACTTTGTTCTCACGGTCTCGCGGCAACTTACTCAAACACACAAGCTCAACTTGGAGATAAAGCAGCCGTGCATGCGCACAAGATAGGCCTAGCCGTAAAGGCTGTTGTAACCTGACACCCTAAATTTGTGCGAAGCGGTTTCCGAATCATCCGCGGTGAGGAAAACAAATATTAGTCATACATACTTTTTGCTGTCAAATTATTTAAAGCTAGAATAACAGCAAAAAAAATAATACCTCATCAAATCGCTTTCAAGACTTTTTAATACTTTTCAAGACCCTTAATTTTCCCAAAATTGATTTATCAACTTTTAATAACTTTCAAGACCCTGCATTTACTCTGTTAAATCAACATGACGCCAAACAAGCTAAAATACACCTCAAATTTTTTTTGCACTTTTATTAAAGTCAGTTGTTACTGAGAAAACCAAGCTAATAATACAGTCTGAAAAAAGTAAAATAAATCATATATACAGTATACTACTCTACTTAATGCTTAATGCATCAGATGCTTTTACAGTATTTGATTTGCTTCAAACATGGTGCTGTACAAACATTTCTACGTTGTCTTCCAAATAATGTTTTTTCAGTTAGTAAGTAAAATGTGATTATATAGCACTTTTTACAAATACACTATCACAACATGCTAGAAAAGTGCAAATAAATGCGTGATAAAATGGTATAAGATATAATCATATTTCCATACACATATCCACATAATCCATACACATATAAAAATAGACATGCATAAGACGATGTAGAACACAGTCCAAGACCATGAGGAGAGAAACGTGTCAGGAGACAGGAGAAGACAAAAGTCAAGAATGTAGGATTGAGGGTGGCTGGCTACTCTAAGTTGGGGACAATGACAGACAAAGGTAGAGAGCTGGCTGACATGATGCAGAGAAGGAAGGTAGATGTTTTATGTGTCCAAGAGACCAAGTGGAAGGACAGCAAGGCTTGCAGGATTGGAGCAGAGCCTGAACTGTTATACCATGGTGTGGATGGAAAGAGAAATGAAGTAGGGGTAGTCCTGAAAAAGGACTTAGCAAAGAATGTAGTAGATGTGAAAAGAGTGTCAGATAGGTGATGTGTCTGAAAATAGAAGTACAGTACAGTAGATGGTCTGATGCTAAATGTTGTCAGTGTTTATGCTCCACAGGTTGAATGTGATGTGGAGGAGAAAGATACAGTACATTTTGGAAAGATTTTAATGTGAGGCAGGAAGGAGGAACAGTGAGGCTACAAACATCAGAGGTCACAAAGATGCATGACTTCAAGTAATTGGGGTCAATTGTTCAGGAAGATTGGGAAAGTAGTAAAGAAGTGAAACAGACTGTCCAGGTGAGATGGAGTGAATGGAGAAAAGTTTCGGGAGCGATTTGTGATGAAAAAAAAAAAAGGTGGCAGCAAAGGTCTGGAGACAGAGGCACTGACAAAGACAGGAGACAGAACTGGAAGTGGCAAAAATGAAGATGTTGAGGTTCTCCTTAGGAGTAACAAGGATGGATAAGATCAGGAATGAGATCATCAGAGGTACAGCACATGTTGAACAACTGGGAGATAAAGTTAGAGGCCAGACTGAGATGGTTTGGACATGTCCAGAGGAGGGACAGTGGGTATATTGGTAGAAGGATGTTATATAGAAATGCAGCTGCCAGGAAAAAAGACAAAGAGGAAGGTCAACGAGGAGATATATGGATGCAGTTCAGTGTTTCCCTTGGAAGGGTGCTCGTCTCTTTGGGGATTTTCTTGTGTGTGTATGAGGAGATGTTAGGGTGAGATAAGTGGAGTTGTACTTTACTTCCTGTCTGGAAGTGACGGTGCTGCGTGGGGTTGGGGCATTTGGTAGGTGGGGCACTTGGTTCTGTTTACAAGGCAGTGCGCCCTCCTTGGATAATGGTAGGGGAAACACGGCAGTTAGAGAGGATATGGAGGCACTTGGAGGATGGAGGATGCAGAGGACAGAGTGAGATGGAGGAGGATGACTCTCTGTGGTGACCCCTGAAAAGGGAAAAGCTGAAAGAAGAAGATGACGTAGAACATAAAATATTTTAAAAGCCCTTCACTGAATTAAAGCATGTTTATTAA